>JAVJIF010019746.1:0-149785 GCA_038442645.1 Agave tequilana
GGGTACTCTGTTTAGAATATAATTTGCAGTTAACAGAGCTTCCCCCCACAAGTTCTGCGGAGCTCCAGAACTTACGAGCATGGAATTGACCATCTCCTTCAAAGTTCTGTCTTCCGTTCAGCAATTTCATTTTGCTGAGGAGTATATGGTGCTGTTGTTTGATGGATTATACCAAATTTAGCACATAACTCACTAAAATCATTTGATTCATATTCTTCGCCTCTATCGGATTTTAAAATCTTGATATTCTTGTTGAGTTGATTCTCAACTTCGGCTTTATATGTTATAAACATATTTATTTCCTCATCCTTACTGTTTAAAAGATACACATAACAGTATCTTGTACAGTCATCGATAAAAGTAATAAAATACTTTTTACCGCCTCTAGTTGGCATAAACTTCAAGTCACACAGATCGCTATGAATTAACCCTAAAGGTTCTGTATTTCGATCAATTGAGTGAAATGAATTTTTCGCCAACTTGGCCTCAACACAAATCTCACACTTACGAATTTCTTCCAAGTTGAGTTTAGGAATATATCCCAGATTAGACAAGTTTTTCAAAGACTTGTAATTACATGCTCTAATCTAGCATGCCACAAATTAGGAGACTCAAGCAAATAAACAGAAGATTTCCTTTATTTATAAGCTTCGGGTACAAATACACAGACTTTTTATCTACCACTACAACATTGGCTTTAAAAAGTCTATCAACAAGATAACTTTTTCCCACATACATCCCTCCCTTAGTAAGTACAAATTTATCTGATTCAAAAACCATTCTAAATCCTTTCTTACTAAGTATTGATTTAGAGATCAAATTCTTGCGGATATCTGGAACATGTAGCACATCGTTCAGAGTAAGCTCTTTCCCCGATGTCCACTTCAGGATGACCTTACCTTTTCCTTCAACCTTTGAAACGGCTGAATTTCCCATAAATAGTTGCTCATCTTGCTCTAGTTTTTGATATTCAGAGAATAATAATTTCTCAGAGCAGATGTGCCGAGTAGCCCAGTGTCTACCCACCAATCCTTATTGTTGGTTGTCAGATTCACCTCTGACACCACAGCTGAAAGGCTTGGCGACGCATGGTCGGTCAAGTTTGCCTGTGGATGGCTCTTCTTGTTTTTTTTGAGACGGCTGCGACATTCATTCGCCTTATGCCCTTCTTTGTTGCAGATGTAGCAGGTTCCTTTGAAGCGCATGTTCTTGCCTTCTTAGACCTTGCCTTTGTACCCCTGGGAAGTCTTCTTCCGCTTTAAGCCTTTGGAAGTAGACGCTTTCCCCTTTGAGTCTTCGATCACATTTGCTTTTGCTTCATAGGAGTTCTTACTGTTCCTTTTCTCGGACTTTCGGTTGTCCTCCTCGATTCGAAGCCTCACAATGAGATCTTCCAACTTCAGCTCCTTTCGCTTGTGCTTCAGGTAGTTCTTGAAATCTCTCCACGCAGGTGGGAGTTTTTCCACGATAGTAGCAACCTGAAAGGTTTCAGGTAGAATCATACCTTCGGCTTCTATCTCGTGCAAGATAAGTTGGAACTCTTGCACCTGACTGATTACAGTCTTGCTGTCCACCATTTTGTACTTCAGAAATCGTCCTACGACGAACTTCTTAGTTATACCAGCATCCTCAGTCTTGTACTTCTTGTCAAGACTGGCCCATAACGTCTTTGCCGTTGTGATAGGGACTGTAGACATTGTAAAGAGAGACATCCAGTCCATTTAAAATATAATTTCGGCAAAGGAAGTTACATTGAGTCCATGCATCAGTTCCGAGCTCTGGTGGATCTTCTTGCACAAATCTGGCCAGATGAGAGTGGTCAAGTAGAAGAGCATATTCTGTTGCCACCTCTTGAATTCTGTGCCATCAAATTTTCCTGGCTTCTCCGGCTTCAGGTTAGGAAGTGGAGTAGGCATCAAAGCTTGTAGCTGCATGTTTGGTGCCTTGCAAGAGCTATCTTGATTAGTCTCAGACATTTTTTGCAAGTTCAAGCAGAACAGAAGTAAGAAACTTCAATAGATAATGTCTTAAGATTGTTGATATTTCAGTGATATTGATTAGTTGTCAGATTGATTCCAGAAACCAACAATAATGACGTCAGGAACTAATTTGACTACAAAATTTACCTTAAAGTCATACGTTTTGAATCGTACTTTCTATATAAATTTATAATTTTAATAATCTTTTTATTTAATTCTGAAAAGAATTTATATTTCTCTCCCTATGTGATATTTCTTTTTGCATAGTAAAAACCTTGCTTGAAAAGAAATTACTATCTATAACAAATATGGATGAGAAAATTATGCTTTCAAAATAGAAAAATATTATAGAAGTGTGGTAACTAAGGAAAAGGCATAAGAAAAAGAAATTAAACCTAACTAATCTCCCAGTAGCTTGTACATGATTTCTTGCCATTTATTTTTTTCTTCATGTTGTTCCCTTTAAGTCCCTCGTGTTTCCCATGGGTAGACTCGATCATGATTCGATTCGAACCGGTGAATCGAAATCGAAACCATGGCCCGAAACTTGAGTCGGAACCAGTTCCTCGGTTCCAAACTTGAGTAGTAGCCACGTGCCATGGAGGGCGAGGTTGCTGACGCGGACGAGGCAAGGATCGGGGGCGGGCGAGGGAGACAACGGTGGAGGCGAGGCAAAGGAGTACAGGGGACGAGAAGGATGTCAAAGTAGCGGCTTTCGACACCGTCGAGGTCGTGGCGGCGGAGGTATAGAAAAAGGAGCTCCTAGAGGAAAGAGAGGAGGGGCTGAGGAGGGGGCAGTGAGGAAGGTGCAGGGGCGGTAGTGGAGAGGGGGAGGGTGGGGCCAAGGGGTCACCGGAGGAGAAGAATAGAGAAGAGAGGAGGAAATAAAGGATGGAGAGAGAGAGAGAGGAGAGGAGGATGGAGAGTAGCGGAGGAAAGGAGGGAGGTCGAGGGGGAGGGAGGAACGAAGGGGTTTTTGAAGGGGAGTAGGGCTTCGATGGCGGTGGTGAGGAGGAAGCCGAGGCCAGCGGAGGAATAGCTGAAGAGGCCGGCTATTGATGAGAGATTCTCTCTGTTCAGAATAGATAGATCTATTTGTTGTTGTACATTTTAATGATAAGGGTAAAAATAGTAATCTTACTCTTAAACTGTTAAAAATCTAACATGAGCTGATGATGGGATAAATTTGATTGTTTTTTAAGAATTTGAGGTAATTGAGCAATTATGATGATTTGAGAGGTAATTTTAAAAATATGAAAAGTTTATGAGTAGATACGAGAAAAATCCAAAAAAATAAAAAATAAAAATCACCACAGCTCTCTCCCTCTCTCCCGCTACTAATTTCTCTCCCCATTCACCCTTCTCTTCTTCAATGACCATAATCATGGTGTCGCCATGCAAACTGCCAGTCTCTCTTTGGCCTCTTCTCCTTCTTCCCCTCTCGCCCCTCTCTCTTTCTCTCTCTAACCTTTGGCTAAGCCTCTGACTCTTCCCCCTCAACTTTTCATAAGGAATGGAGGGAAGAACCCACTTATTATTAAAAAAAAAATTGGCCGAAGATAATTTGCTCATGAGAAACCCAGCTCTATCCTCTCGAGATGCATTCATTTGAATTTAGTTGGAATCTATATCTTATTTTCTTGTTGAGTCAAGAGTTCTTTATTATATAGTCTTTACTTTATATTTTTATTTTGTTTAGTCTCATATCGAGCCTATTTATTTGGCCTAGCATGAAATGAATAAAAATAGACAAAATTAATCACAAAGTTGACCATAAAATAATATTAAATAAAAATTAATTATGAAAAAAAACTAAACTGTAATTAGAATGTAATTAGAATACAAGTGAAATTTACATGACCACAAAATTAACTATTTTGAGTTATAACTTATTATATATGAGATTTATATAACCACAAAATTAACTCTAGAGTCCTCGAAGCGAGGAAATAGTTATGTAAAAAAGAAAAGAGAAAAAGAAAATGAGGTTTTTCATTTTCCCTTTCCGGTGTTTAGATGGACAGCGAAACTGAGAAAGAAACTTCCCCACTTCCTCACTTCGGCCCACTTCCTTGAATCCAAACAATTCATGGGCTGTCTCTGGGCTGTTGAAGAGACAAGCTAGAGCAAGAGGACTTAAACGATTGTAGATGAGCTTCCAAATGCAAAGGCATCTTTTAGAACAGAGAGCTTATAGAAACTATTGGCACTCTGATATGTTACATTGGGGGTTGCATGATCTTTAATGTTTCAAGTCTATCATTCTACTTCCAAAGATTGACATATTTCAGGCAAACCAAAGATGTGTTGCAAGCAAGAGAAAAAGAACCAACATGGCAGATCACAGATGTGTGCTAGATTTTACATGGTTCTACACTTGTGTGCATTGATAAACTACAATACAGGTGAAGAGATATAGAGACTACTACAACAAAAGGTAAGAAAAAGAGACCTTTGCAACTCTCTACATTAAGCATAGCATCCCCAAGAAGCAAAACTACCAATCCTCAACATAAATAGATCCCAAAACCAACCAGCACTATGTATAAGAACATCAAAGGAGCCAGCCCCAATTCCACCAACCTCTAGGGATGTCCCTTTGCTAGTTACTGCCAAGTATACTCTCAAACAGGACCAATACACACAAGGAATCAAAATCAAGACAACTCCTTGTTAAAGCATTTTTAGCCCCATTTTGACAGGAATGGCCATGACAAACTTTTAATGTTTCAGATGCATGTGTGAGGTGGGGGTTGAAAGAGCATGCACGTTACAAGCAACAAGTGTTCAAGTTTGTCGGCAAAAGTAAGAAGACATCAACCTCTCATGTAAATACAAAGAGCAAGAGCAGTACAAGCATCAAGTGTTCAAGTTTGTGTCGTCGAAAGCAAAAAAAAAACATCAACCTTTCATGTAAGTACAATGAGGATAAGTATATCAATCCAAACAGTGTAAAATGCTCGGGGAGATTTTCTGAGTAGTTCTGTATTGGTAATGATGCAATCAATGCAAGTGCAATATGAAGTGAACTGAGGCCTGAAAGTCTTACGAAAATATGTTTTGAAGAAATTCAGGCTCAATTTGTTTAAAGCGAGTCTAGAAGTCAAGTTTCTATGTCTTGCCAGAAGGAATTTGATCAAAATGTTTGAGGATATAATGCAGCATATGGTGAATCTAGTGTTTGTGGCCGGTTTCGATGGGTGACAATAGAACTATATATCAGGAACCATTACAGGAAGCTAATGAACAAAGTGTCATCCAGAAATAATGGCCCCATTACCTTGCCTCCACTTGCAAAAATAGTTTGTATGAGCCGCTTTTCTTTTCTTTTCCATTGGATCCAGAATTTGCTGCCCCCTGGCTGCAATTGGTTTAATCTTCCTCCTAAAATTTCTCAAATCAAAACCTGCAAAGTGAACTACTTGGGACCCCTGCATCTGGACAAGTCCCTGCAGGTAATACTTAAATTTCTTTTGTTCTGTGAGTAAACCAACAAATCATCCAAGTCATTAAATAAGAATGCCCACTTATCTACCTCCAAGGTGCAGAAAAAAAGGTCTAAGAAAGTGCTTTTTACCAAAGTACAATTTTATAACATTGAATGGAGAACTTTGCTGTAACTAATTCACAAGCAATCCAGTTAGAAAAAACTTGGCAAACAGGTTCTGCTTTACAATCGCGAATCTTCAAACAAATCTGATTTATCGTTGCTCATCATAATAAAACTACAGTGACATTCATCTGTCATCAGGTAAGAGTTACTATTCTATGAAGTGATCACCACCACAAAATATAAAATAGAAAAGTAAGGACATGACCAAGAGAGAATAAAATTAAATAAAAGATTCATCATATACAGAAAACTTTTCTTCATCATTGCAGGTAACTTATCCTTCTATGTAAATTTATTTACGCATAAAGTAAGTTTAAATCCTTACTATTATAACTACAAATAACATTTTCGATTGGAATTCTAATTTGACTATGACTCACATTCATGTCACGTCCAAACCAAATTTATCCATCCATTTACAAACTTTTAACATATCTTGAAATCTAAATCAAAATATACATCTAAATCCTAATCTAAAAGGAAATTTTAAAATAAAAAATAGCATTTATTAGATAGAGAATCAAGACACTTATTTCTCTCTTCATAATTACATATCTAAAATTCTTCAAGCTCTCTCTCTCAATCAGTATTTCAAAAGAAGGTGAAATAAAAAATGTTACAATACTAAAAATTTTAGTCATAAAAAGAAGTTTAAAATAACAGAAAAAGAACAACATTTATTAGGGATCTCTGTTCAAAAAGAATTTTGAATAAAAGAAACGACATTTATTAGAGAGAAAATATGAAGCTTATTTAAAAAATGAAAGGTTTCTTTCTTTTCTATTCAAGATCAAAATTTTATAATACTAGAGCAAAAAACTTATAAAAAAAATAAAAAAGAATAATACTCTTCAAAAATTTTATTTTACACTAATTCTTTTTTGTTGCCCATAAGGCTTGAGGCATCTTCCCAAAAGGTTAACCTATTAGGTGGACTAGCCCAAACACTTGTATACCCACATCTCCAAGTCTAACCGATGTGGGACTATTTGTTTGCACTATGCTCAACAATCCCCACTTCAAACAAAGAGTCACAGCCTCTTTCAGGCCTCCCTGGCCGTCACAGCGGAAGAGGAAGCCAGCCAGTCCACCCCCCAGATGGATTCCCTTGTCCCACAGGGGCGGAGGTCTGGGCCCGATCTATTCCTGAAGATCTTCCACACATCCGGTCCAAAGTTTGGGGCATGGCTTTGATACCACTTATAAGATTTGGGCACCATCTCAAAAAATTGACCTATTAGATAGAATAGCCCATACACTTATATACCCAAGACCATCCCCAAGTCCAGCCGATGTGGGACTATTTGTTCACATTATGCTCAACAATCTCCCTTCGAACAAAAAATTACAGCCTCTTTTAGGCCTCCCTGGCCATCACAGCGGAGGAGAAAGCCAGTCAGCCCGCCCACCGACTGGATTCCCCTGTCCCACAGGGGCGGTGGCTTGAGCCTGGTCCATTCCTAAAGATCTTTCACACATCTGGTCCAAAGTCTGAGGCGTGACTCTTATACCACTTATGAGGCTTGGGGCACCATCCCAAAAGGTTAACAGGTGGAGTAGCCCACACAATATATACCCAAGACCATCCCTAAGTCTAACCAATGTGGGGCTGATTGCGTATCACGTGCCCAGAATCTAGTTAAAACCACCATATAATGTATTTAACCCACACAAAAATTGTTGTTATACTGCCAACAACCGTTAGACAAGCACAAGGACTCTAAATAAGTAAAGTTTACTACTCCAATATCAATCTTGCTCCATTTGATCCAACAAATTTTACAAGTCAACAAAATAAATTGGTTGGCTTCTAAGAACAAACCACAGTTAAAATACATCACATTCAGCCATCACATAAGATGTTCCATACCCATCAAGAAAACCTCAAACAGAAGTTGAAAAACAAGCCATGCATAAAGAACCTGATAAACCAAAATTATCACTCAACAAACTCCTAATCAACTAGGCTTTCTCCTTTCACACATGCACATGCTAACAGTTCCATAATTGGCGAATTAGATGTCCCTAAATAAACAGGTATTCTTTTACAACTCGAATCATAAAATATGTGCTTCCACTGATTACCTTGTTCCTTCACCAATGTAGGAAATGATTTAGAACTGAAACACCAACTTTTTCCAGCAGTGAACATGAACAAGAACCCCAAAAATAACATGTATAAAAGATTATACTGACCCGACAATCCCTCGGGGAATTTCAAAGCAAAAGCCATTGTTTTGTACTTGGTTCTCAAGCTGCATGCCAAAGCGAAAAACCAATACTTGAAGATCAAGACCTCAATACACCAACTTCCAATTATAGAACCTCCAAAAAACTATAATTGCAACAGAGAATCCACATTGCAGAAAATGAAACACTCATCTGAATGCTAACCAATTAACAAACGCAAATTGTGCAGTAGAAACTCCAAAAAAATCCTAACTAAACAAGTTTTGCTGCTAAAAATCTATAAACTGCTTTCGCTGTTTGCTCCACCAGAATAACTTATAAATTAATACTTGCTTAAAGTCAACTTTTCTTTATACCATCTCACTAGAAACACAATCAAATTGTTTGTATCTTACATAAGAGTAGAATCCCATGAAGAGAAATATTGCCCAACTCAAATCATAAGTGCAACATCAACCAAAAGGTTTGACATCTTTGCCATAAACATACTATTGATTTTATGCTAAAATAAAAAGAGATCCCGCTTCACTAATCCACCAAAAGAACATATCTTAACTAAATTAGTAAAATAGAATAGGGCAAAATTAACACACAGCAAAGGTTTTAAACAGACAGACCTATTGAGCTGCATCCTCTGATGACCTCACATCAGACTGGGCCCACCACCACCACCGCGCCAACTCGAGATTGACTCATGCTACAGCTTTATGGCCAGCCACCACAACTACCTTGCTCATCCGATCCAGCTACACGGTGCTGTTCTTTCTTTTTCTTTTCTTTACTTTTCTTTTTTTTTTTTTTTTTTTTTTTTGGGGGTGGGGGTGGGGGGCGGTCTGGGCCTGGCGGGCAAGCATTGACCCCGCTGCCTCAATGACGAGACACTCTGATCCAGACTGCTACTTGAGGGACGAAACGAACTCAACTATTACAACAAATATCATGAATGCTAAACTACAAAATCAAGGTATTCAAATAACAATCTTAAGACGAAGTTGCTCCTGTCTACTGAGAAAAAATGGCAGCGTCAGGCTTAATTGAAGAGATGTTGATTCCAAATCAACCTCAACTATTACAAGATCTAATATAACTATGTAATACATTATTTCATCCAATATCACCGACCTCCCTTTAATTGTTCCACAAGGCAAATGTCTTCATCAAAACTCCTCAAGTTCCTCATTCAGATTCGATTCATCTGTTAAGTTTATCCTATATGAAGGGCTTAATGTTGTGCTCACTTAATTCAGAAAACAATCAAACAACAAAACATAAATCCTATATTGCACAAACACAGACATGGACACAGCAAGGCACGAATATGCGGATACTCAAAATCTTAAGATAACGAAGGGTCCAGATACATAGATTTGAATTATTTGTTTGTTTGTTCAGTTTGAAGATAGTTTTGAAAATTTTATTATTTAGGTCTGTAATTTTACTGAGAGAAATCAGTTTTAAAAATCTCACAACTCTGCGACAGTGAAATGAAATTGTGTACAGTGGGATCATATCAAATTCTAGTACCAGAAGGCTCTTCTACTTACACAATTGCAAGCTACAACATTAAATTTCAAATTGTGCCTTTCAATCCCAAAATTTGGATTTTTCCTCTATTAAGTTTGCCACTATTTCCAATATTCAGGTGTAGAGTCACCTATCTCTCGGGTCTCAACAACTACAGCTAAAAGCTCTCCACTTCCATTCATGTCCTTAACTAGCACAAACCCGTTCTTATTTGATGACCTAAAAAAGGTAGGAAAGGAACATACAAAAAGTAAAGTACTTCAGTCCAATCAGTAAATTTTTCTTATTTGATGCATCCAACTATAACAAATTCTGTAGTAATCTTTAAAAAAAAAAAAAAACCCTAATAAGCAGGTTTTGCTTGTATAGTCGTGAATATCGCTAGTGTTAATAGCCCAAAGCTACTATGCACAAAAAAGATTTACTCATCACAATTGTAGTATATGCAAAGCAGGTTTATCATTACTGATCACAGTCAAACTACTGTTGCATTCATCTATCATACTAAATATGCTATGAAGTAAAACCACCATATCAAACACTAATTAAAAAATTAAGGGGACTAACCAAGAAAAAATAATAACTATTTAATAAAAAATTCCATCACATACAGAAAACTTTTCTTCCCCAGTGCAGGGCCAGCCTTAAATAAACAGTATTCGCTCCATCCCGGAATCATGCTTCCACTATGTCTCCCTACCATGCAAAAAAAATGAATTGTTCTACTAGAGTCAAAATATAATCACAATGTTATGTTAGCATGTAAAATGAAAATAAACTAGAAAAACACCAACCACGTTAAACAGAAAACAGAAAAATACAGTAAGAAACAAATCACCAAAAAGAGACAAAATCAGCAAATGTTTCTTTCATAATGCATATACTTGAAACAAAACAACAAAGAAAACTTCAATAGAAATATTTTACTATTCCAGCCATTAATGTTTCCCATTAATCAGACCCAAATACTAAACTACCAAATTGGTCATAATTCTCTAGAAGAATTTTTACAGTGAGGATATGATAAATAAAACAAAACAAACATTTTAAACAGAATACAACTATTGTGAGAAAATGAGAATAAAACAATACAGCAATTTTTAACAGAATACACCAATGTAAATAAATATACAGCCAATATAAATCAAAACTACTTAAATGCTTCTTCATAATTGCATCAGAACAAGCTCAGGCTTCTGGATTAGGATCTAATGCATCGTTATTTAAATATATAACCACCAAGACACTGTAATTAACAACAAAAGGTTCCAATACTGTCAACAAATCTTTGCTTCTCCATGAAGACCAATTGCACAAACTGAATAGTCACATTTAATACGGACCCCTGTTAAGGCACTAATAAGTGAGACTTTACTGCTCTAGTACTCAACCATGCTTCAATTCAATACCCAAAATTATACAACTCTACAGATAAAAAAAATCATTAATATTTGATATTTCATCATAGTTAACACATATTATCACATTTCTCAATCATCACATAAGGCAATAAACAATAACCATT
This sequence comes from Agave tequilana, assembly GCA_038442645.1. Classification (NCBI taxonomy): domain Eukaryota; kingdom Viridiplantae; phylum Streptophyta; class Magnoliopsida; order Asparagales; family Asparagaceae; genus Agave; species Agave tequilana. The sequence goes on from JAVJIF010019746.1 coordinate 10,832, forward strand.
CAAGCATCAGTACAAAACTAACAAATGTATAAAGAACCACAATGAACTTAAAAATTATAAAGTAAATTAGTAACCCCAGTCAGCAAAGCTTTATCAGCAAATGCGTGCACTTGCTAATAATTCGGTTAAGTGTCCAAATAGGAGTTCATAAATAAGCAGATTTTGTTACTCAAGCTATAAACTTTTATCTCATTGAATTCACCATATACTAAAACTTGATTACATAGGTCATTTCCACCATTGGAAATGATCTATACAACTGAAAGACCAGTCATTTCTAACAGCTAGCAGACCCAGCAAAACAAAACGTATACAAGACCAAACCAACCAATTGAACCGCCACTCTAGCAAACCTCAAAAAGAAACAAATACTCTGACCAATAAACACCTCTCTTTCTCGATACACACCAAGCAAATTATTCAGCAGAAACTCAATAAAAGCATAATTAATCAGGCTTTGCTGCATAAATCTGTAATATTGTTTCCATTTGGCCCCCAGTACAATTCAGTGTCAACTCAACTTTAATTTATCTCACTCACTAGAGCACACCAACAAATATTTTCTATTTCCCATAAGAGTAAGAATCTATGAAGAGAGACACTAAACAACCCAATTATAAGTGCAAAATCACCAAAATTTTTCACTGTTGAAGTCAAACATACAACTAATAGTATGTCAGAATAAGAAATATCAGATCTTGCTTCCATTGGCCCCACAAAAGGCCGTGATTTAAGTAAATAAGCGAACAAAACAGCTAAATTAACTACACACAAAGATTTCAAACAAAACAGACCTACTGAGCAGCATCCTCGGAGAACCTTGCATCAAACGGAGCTGCGCCGGCGGCAACCGCCTGCGGATTCGGTCCCCCAGATCCCCCTCCCGGACCCAAACCCGATCCCGACCCGTGTTGCAGCTCGATGACCAGCCACCGCACCGCCTTGCTCATCTGCTCCAGCCGCACGGCGCTGATGGGAGGGATCCCGGCGGGCCTGGCGGATAAGGGCGCGGCGGGCGACGACCCGGTGGCCTCGTCGACGAGGCACTCCGACCCAATCCGCTGCTCGAGGGACTCGACGAACTCCTCGGCCTGGTCGCAGGCGACCTTGAAGAGCTCCCACCGCTGCTTGAAGGACTCGAGGGCAGCGTCGGTGGCGGGGGTCTTGAGGCCGCCGGACTGCTCCTTGGCCTCCAGGACGCCGGCGGCAGCGTCTACGAAGTCTTGGTAGGCGGAGCTCAGGGAGTCCACGATGGGCTCCATCGAAATTTAGGCGCGGACTTGAGTTGAGGGGTTGAAGAGAGATTGGACCCAATCTCGATCAGTTTTTTTTGGGTAATAGACCCGTTTTTGGGGGTAGATGATACTAGTTGGGTCAGGTTCGGACTTTTTGTGTTAGGATCCGAACCAAAGGCCACTGGGCTAAAAGCCTGGAATGGTACCTGATCTTATAATACTAGTATGATTTTGTCTGCTTAGTCATTTTGGATGGTAACGAGGCCAAAGTTAATGTCATTTTTCACATGATTCAGCCCAAATTTGAGTTACGTTACCCAAGAGGTAAATTTAAGAGAGTTTTTTTATATACTTTGACAAAATGGAAATCTAATCTTCTCTTTGCTCTCACTGAAATATTGATCTTCTTTTTGAATCCCTCAGGATTATAAGAGCATTTCCTCTCTCTAATGCACTTAGGGGTGGCCAACGGGACGAATCGGGTTGATTCGTCCCGTCTGGCCAACGAATCCATGACGAGACAGGTTGGACCCGTCTCGTCACGGGTTATACGGGACGGGTTGAAAACTCGGGTAACGAATCGGGGACGTTACCGGATTCGCCGAGACGGGTTGCACCCGTCTCGGCAATTTTTATTTTTTTTAATTCGATAATTCTTAATTTTAAAATTTAAAGTTATAAAGAAATTAGGAAAAAATAGGGAAAAAAGAGGAAAAAATTTAAAAAAATACTAAAATTATAAAAAAATATATAATTGATATTCACTAATTACAAGTTTTTTTGTAAGGCAAATTATTTTATTAATATGAAAAAATCATACACCAATCTGCTCATCACATATATAATGTACATAAAACTCATCTCGTATAACATACATAACAAAACTCTGGTGCTCATCTCATACAATGTACATAAAAATTCTGGTGGTTCTCTACTCGTCATCATCGTCCTGTTCAAATTCTTCATCTAGAATGGTTTTTCCTTGTGTGCGTCTTTCTGCATCGAACCAGTCCTTTAAGCAAACAGCCATCTCCAAGTGTTTCGGCGTCAGCCTGCTCCTCCAGGGTGTCAAAACTCTACCACCTGCAGAAAATGCGCTCTCGGACGCTACTGTAGAGGCCCGGAGGTGTCAGTATATCTCGGGCCATGGTAGAAAGAACATGAAATTGTTTTCTCTGTTCTTTCCACCATGACAAAACATCAAATGTTTCCTATGGTTCATCATCATTTTCATTTATTTCAGCAGGCATTGTGTTCAAATATAAATTAAGTTCATCAAATGAACCTGCTCCTGAAGAGTGTTTCTTTCTAGTATTAGAGGAAAGTATACTTTTAAAATTAGATAATCTTTTACCTAGACTACTAGAAGAAGTTTGTGATGGTGTAGGTGCCCTAAATTCAGAAGAAGGGGGGAAATAACTCATCTCTGTACAATGAGTACATTTCTTCTAAAAGAGATCTAATTTCTAAAAGTAATTTATCTATATCTTGTTCATAATTTAAACATAAAACAAAATTGGATAATAAAAGTTTTAAATTATCTATTTTAATTATAGGATCCATAATTGCAGCTAAGTAAAATAAAAAAGGCATATTTTCAAAATATTTTCGAAATTTTTCTTCCATATCATGCATAGCCTCTTCAAGACTGTCATCATCTCTATATGCAGCAAATACTTGAGCAATTTCATTAAGATTATAAAAAACTAAGTTACATGTGGGATAATACGTACCAGAAAGTGCTTTTGTGGCAGGCAGTGTCAAATTTTTCTAGAAAAGTACAAAAAATTTCATATAATTTCCACTCTTCATCGCTAATATAAAGAGATGAACATTCATTTATTGTAAAAAATGAATTGCTTGTTTAAAAGGAAGGCAATCTTTAATCATATAGTAGCTTGAATTCCAACGAGTTTTCACATCTGCTTGGAGTAGTTTTTCCTTTAGCTCACATTGCCGGCAATAACTTTTAAAAGATTGTCTCCTAGGTCCACTGTGTTTTATATGCAAAATAATTTCTTTAACTCTATAAATATATTTGTCTAAGATTTTTAGACCATCTTGTACACATAAATTCAATATATGGCAAACACATCTAACATGAAAAAGTTTACCGTTTAAAATCGGATCTAATACCATTTTCAATTGTCTTATTGAAGCAGTATTTTCACTTGCATTATCAAAAGAAATAGAAAATATTTTATTTTCTATACCATAATTTCTACAAGCAAGAAAAATTGAATTTGTTACATTTGTAGCAGAATGTTTCTCAGAAAATTTAGAAAATGATAAAATACGTTTTTGTAAAATCCAGTTATCATCAATAAAGTGAGCAGTAACACATAAATAATGAATAAGATTAAGAGCTTCCCGTATATCGGAAGTTAATGAAATTTTTCTAGCATCGCTAGTAAAAAGAGCCTTCAAAATATTTTTTCTATTTACAAATAAATCTTCAATTTCTCTAGTTATAGTTTGTCTGTTAATTCTCTTATAATCATGAGCAAAAACAGATTTAAGATAATCAACTAATGCATCTGATTCAGTAAAAGAAAATGGAAGTTCTGTTCGAACAATAAATTCAGCTAACTTATGTTATTTATTTCAGGCTTATATCTCCAAGTGGAGAGTGTGCCTAAATCAGCTAATATTTGTGCTTGTTGTGGTGGTAAGCCGTGACTTTTAGCATGCTTTTTTTTTCATAGTGTTTATTAAAAACACCTATACCGTATCCTTCTTCATGATCAAATAGTTGATGACAGTACTTACATTCTGCCTTCTTCTACCTTCAACAACTTTTTCTACGAAATGGTTCCACACTGCAGAAGTTTTGGCTCTTACTTTAGTGGTTGTGCTGTGCTTGTGCTAGTTAGTAGTTGTGTTTCTGAAACTATAGTATCATGCTGTGTTGGTTGTGTATCGTGTTGTTGTTGTGTTTCAGTAAAAAAAGGAGTCAGAGATTGTGCGTGCATCGGTGATGTTGACATTAAAAGTTGAGAATATGAGGAATATTGAGGAGGAAAGGAAATAGAACGCGCCGACCTGTACCACTATCACTAGCATATGCAGCATGTGTATATGATGCAAAAACCACTGTAGTCAATTGCATAGCTTGACGAACTGTGATAGAGAGCAAATGTGGATGTTGGTGGAGCATAGTTGTATGGTGGGTAATTGGTATATGTTGACGATGAGCTACCGTCAACATCGGTGTAAGGTGCGACAGCTGACAGATTGTGTGTTGATGAAGAGCTACTACCGACTTTCGGATGAGGAACCGCCAGTACTCCAGTTGGGCTCCATTAGACTATACTGAAAATTGGTAGAGATTTGTAATTGTAAGAGAATAAGAGTGATTTATAATAGAAGAGAGAGGGTTGAGGTGAAGTGAGATGAAAATGAATGAGGGTGGAGGGTATTTATAGAGGATTAGAGGTTAGGAGCAAAAATTTTTTTTTTAATGGGCCAACGGCTCTTTTTTGAGCCGTTTAGGGTTTAAAAAAAAATTAATTTCTAATATAGGGGGCGCAGAGTAATTTTCCTCTCTAACGTTATTATAAAAATATTGGACTAAAAAAAAAGAAGGGGGGTCGGGGAAATTTTTCCCGACCCGATTCGTCCCGTGATTCGTCACGGGGCGAATCGAATTCGTCCCGTGTAAACGGACGGGTCAACCCGTTCGGACCTGCCCCTAAACGGGGCGGGTGCGGGTTGACCCGTGACCCGCACTGTGCGACTCCAACGAGTCGCACTGTGCGGGGCGGGGCGGGTCGACGCAGGTCGACCCGCCCCATTGGCCACCCCTAAATGCACTGTCACCTCTTTCTTTTTGGGCTTCTTTTCCTTGCCTTTTCAGCTTTTTCTTTTCTTTTTCCCTCAATGCTAGGCTACAATTTTTATTCATAAGATTTTACAATACAAATCTTATTTCAGAATATGAGATGATCTTAGCCGTCAAATGTTTTAAGATTTTTTCTTAATTTAGAATAATTCTAAACCCTTCATGCTTTAAAAACAAATCTTCAATGCATAAGAGCTGATTTCTATTCGTATTCCAATCAGAAAAGAAAACTTACTCGCACAAAATTAGAAAGAAAAACGGATCTGTGTGTCAGATCAGTCGACTTTGTCCTACAGACTAGCTGACTAATACCTTCACGAGTCGACTTGTAATAACTATAAGTCGGCTGCTGTAATCGCCCGATTTTATGTTGTGCATATTAGTTGACTAGTATAGTTGATTAATCGACTAATGATACATGTTAGTCGATTAAGCCTGTCTTGATTTGCTTCTTTTCTCCGTTCTTTTTCTTCTCCAAATAGACTGGATCTTTTAGGCTGTCATATCCTCTTGAAAACAAAATAAAATCCCAACAAAAACACCACAATATTCGTCCTCTTAGGGTCTAATGCTCTAAATGGTGAATCGATTATCTGCGATACTTTGATTTATGAGAATACTAGATGGGAGAAAAAGAATAAAACCTGCGATGAAAACTGAATAACCAACACCACATCAGTTATGAACATGAAATTAGCGCTAGAAAACTCTTTACATGAAGAGAATTGAGGGCGGGGCTATTTGGATTCAAGGAATTGGGTGAAAGTGAGGAAGTGGGAGGTGTCTTTTCCCATTTCCACTGTTCATCCAAACACCGGAAAAGAAAAATAGAAAAAGTTCTTTTTCTTTTCTCTTTTCTCTTTTACACAATCATTTTCTCACTTTCATAGTGTTACAGTCAATTTTGTGGTCATGTAAATCTCATCTGTAATAAGTTGTATCACAAAACAGTTAATTTTTACTCATGTGAATCTCACTTGCATTCTAATTACAGTTCAATTTTTATTTTTTAATTAATCTTTATTTAATATTATTTTGCGGTCAACTTTTTCACTTCCACTTCCATATTACCATCCAAGCATCAGAAAAGACATAATATTTTTCAAACCATACTTCCCAGTAACATCCAAACACCGAAAAACTTACTAACCAATTCCCAAGTTTCAAAGGGAACTATTACCACTTTCTCACTTCTTCACTTTCTCACTTTCACCCTTAACTAAACAGGAACGGCATTGAGTTGGCTGACCTTTAAGATGAGAAAGGACGCGGTGTTACTACCCTTGCCCATCTTTGAGATATCGAATGAACATAGAACAACATCTAATGTGAATAATTTTACAAATTGATCATACGAGGATATCTAACAACTTCAAATGCTAGCTTTTATTTCTATTGCTTTGATCTACTTTCATATTTTAACACTATTTGTTTTTATCGTTATGGTTCATGTTCATAATATGTGATAATGTTTTACGTTGGCCGTCACAGGCCTACCACAACTCTCCTCCTTTATCCTAACTTGGGACATACAGTGAACGGTGTAATGACGGAGTTTGCTCGATAGGAATGAGTGGAGAAAGCTGATACATGTGCCTGATCCAATGTAATTCTTTTTGGTTCATGTAGCCTACCTCAAATACTTGAGACAAATAGCTTAGTTGTTGTTGTATTTGTTTTTATCGCTCATTGAAGACTTGAAGTAACTGTGAGTATACCACTACTCCAGCTGCTGCTGCTACTACTGCTACTGTTATTATTATTACTACCTATGATCTTTCGATATTACAAGCAAAATATTATTCCGAATTGAAACATGATATTTATAAGAGACAATACAATGGGAGATTTTTTTTTTAACTAGAAAATCACTGCATACCGAGATTCAATTGACGACTACTGAAGAGCAAAACTCAAAATATAACCAGCGGTCAACGTGAACGAAATTAAATATATTAGAAATATGTCCACAGGAAGGGCCCGAACCGACGACCTGTAAGTAAGCGGAGCTTTTATGAATTCAAGACTGATCAGAATGCCACTAGTGGGAGAGCTTTATCGTTGCCTTTTGTTGGAGGTCCAAAATATTGCTCTAGCTTTGGAGTGTTTGTACTCGAAGCAACCCAAATCTTTCAAAATTATGAGTCTTAGAGTCTGTGAGAATCTTTCAAACCGGAAAACCTGAGCTTCCAAAGTATATTCTTAAAATCTTTTCCTTCTCACACTCTCAGATAATTATATAGTTTATACAAAAAATTTGATCGTTTTGTTTAAAGAAGCTAAAATAAATACTAGTAAATATACATGTATGGAGTCAGTAGATGGCAAACAAACATGTATAACAAATTTTCTGTAATCTAAAAATCATGATTAAAGATTCTCTTTTTGGTTCTTACTGGGACGAGAGAGTATTTAAGATATTACATTTTGATTTGGGGCTCTTTTTTTTCTGAATAAAGATTTTATTGGGGGACTTATAAGTAAAAATCGTCTAAAAAAACAAAAAAACAAAAGGATTTCTTATTATCCGCTGGCAGGGGCAGTTCCCAGCCTTGCACGACTCTCTCTCCCTTCTTTCCTTGTCTCTCTGAGAAAACACAACCGATCCTCACCGTCCAATATTTGACACGTCAGCGATCTGCAGCTTGAAATCTGACGGTTGTTATAGCCCCTCCCGTCCTCAAAAAAAGCAAGAGGCCTTTGTACGGACCAGTCTGGCCTCCCGGTCCGCGCCCAAACCCGCGACCTGGCTTGAACCCGAAACCAAAAGAGAACCGAAATCAATCAAGAATTATTAGAAAATTTTTTTAAAAAATTCGAGAGGAGAAAAAAAAAATAAAAGAGGAGAGAGGAGAGAGAAAGAGGAACACAGCGAAAGACAGAGCATCTTCTCTTCTCGCCAGAGCTCATCAGAGAGAGGGAGCGGGGGAGAGAGCAAAATAGAAAATATTGGAAAATTTCTTCCCTTTGAATTTTTTTTTTCTTTTTTGGGCTAGGGTTTAGTTCCCCCTTTGTATTTATCCCCAATCCAGAGGCTAGGGTTAGGGTTTCCATTATCAAATTTCGAGTGGGAGGCAATCATCTTCTTCTTCAGTGTATTAAATTGAAATCCCTAGGGTTTTCTGGCGGCGTCTCAATCTCTAATGGAGGAGGCCTGGGAGCGCGCAGTCGAGGCGGCGCTCGAAGGGCAGGCCGAATCTTCCTCTTCGTTGGCCCGAACCCTAACCCTCGACGGAGCAGTGAAGTGCCTCCATGGCCGCCTCCCTCCTCCGAGCCTTCTAGAAAAGTTCCAGAACCTCGAGCACCTCTCTATCGCCAACATCGGAGTCTCCTCGCTCGAGAAGTTCCCACGCCTTCGGAAACTCCAGCGCTTGATTCTGTCCGACAACAGAATCGCAGGCGGGCTCGAGTTTCTGGTCGAAGCAGGCCTCGATTCGCTCCGCGATCTTGATCTCTCCAACAATCGGATCCAGTTCTTAGAGGATCTCGCCCCGCTCGCTCAGTTGCGCTTGGTCTCGCTTGATCTGTACGAGTGTCCGGTGACGCGTATTAAGGATTATCGATCTAGAGTGTTTGGAATGATCCGATCGCTGAAGTATCTTGATAAGATGGACGCCGACGAGAATGAGAGGCCGGAGAGTGATGATGAAGAGGAGGACGATGATGAAGAGGAGGAGGAGGATGAGATCGACGGTGATGATCCTGGGAGTGGGGAGATCGATGGTGAGGATCGTGGGAGAAAGGCTGGAAATGGGGTGGGGGGTAGTGGAGAGGGGGTTGGGGTTGTTGATGTTGACGAGGATGAGGAGAGTGATGCTGATGAGGAGGAAACTGAGACTGGGGTTAGGAGAGAGGCGAATGGATCTCATCGTCACCACTCAAATGGGTTTCGTGTGGCTGCAGTTGGAGAGGAAGTCGACGATGAGGAAGATGGAGAAGATGAGGATGTAGACGATGATGAGGACTATGAAGAAGATGATGGAGATGATGATGAAATGGGGAGGAAATTGATGCAGATGATGGGGAAGATGAGGATGTGGTAGAGGTGCACGATGTTGGGGACAGTGATGAGGATGAAGATGGGGTTCAAGAGGAAGAGGATGACGACGACGACGATGAGGTGGACGATGATGGTGATGATGAAGAGGTGGAGGATGAAGAAGAGGATGGGGAGCCAGGGAGTACGGGGAGGTTGGTGAGTGCTGAAGGGGAGATTGATGGGCATGAGCATGGAGAAGAGGATGAGAATGAGAATGAGAATGGGGAGATCGGGGAGGCAGATGAGCAGGGCGTGGAAGAGGACCGAGATTTGGAGGATGATGATGGTGATGAGGTAATATATCTCATCTCAAGTTATTAGTATGTTGGCGATGTTCTTAGTTATGCAATTCTTAGTTGGTTTTAGTTCTATTTGTTTAGTTAAAAATATTGTAATTGTTCTGCTTGTTAAACCTGTTGATATTCTTAGTTTTATTTAATGTTGTTGGTTTTTGTAAATGATAGTTATTCTGTTTGTTAAATCTAGTATGATTTTTTTTTTTTAAAGTACTAGGTCATACTATGTTGCATCGTGACTTCCCTGCGAGGTGCTTAATATGATACCTGTTGCTGAATCGTTTTTAGACTCATGCACTACTTTTAAATTGAAAACAGTAATTTCTTAGGTTATTCATTGTTTGCTTTCTGTAGGAAAAGGAAAATGATTACCATGCATGTATGTTTCTACGACACTAGCTTTTTTTACTTGTTAACTGCATTGCATGTGACTAGGGGAGACTTTGTGTGGTATTTGATCCCCTATAAATATGTGAATTTGATTGTCAATTTCATATGAAATTTTGTTTATATACATGTAAATTTCTTTTACTCTGTAAATTCCTTTCTGCCAAGAACTGGCTCTCCATGATTTCCTTCCTTTTTACTAATTTAATTGATTCTACATGCAGCTTTAGTTGAGTATGCAATTACCAACGAGGATTAGTCATTTGATTTGATCTAATCGCTATGGAGTTGCTCTTTAAAATTTACTTGATGGTTGGTTTGAGTGATTTAAGAATGTAATGCAAAATGCATATGATATGTCCTAGAAATTTATGCTACATGTGATCTGTGTTTATGATCATTCTGTATTTGTAGATCCTTGCCATTCTTTCCACCTACCAGAACCATGCAAACACCACCACCATTATTTATATAGGAGCCTATTGGCTCTTGGAGCTGATATTAATTTTTGACTATATAGCTTACCAACGAGTTACTTCTGATTCATCTGTTGTTTTTTTTCAAGCATGCTGTGAAGTTAAAGAGTTTTTTTTAATCTAAAGTTCTAAATTTTAAATAAAGTATTGGGAAGTTTCTCCCTGCATTGATAATATATTACTTAGCCTCATGGAGTATGAAGTAATCAGTTATCATGTTATTATGTATCAGATGACATGCTAAAAAATTCCTTCATGTGACTTTAGTTGTGACTATGTGCAATGGCGGACGCATGGTATTTTTTCAATATGAGCGTAAATATAATAAGAATTTCAGTGTGAGCATAAATGTAATATGATCAGAGAGAACAAAAAAAAATAAAAAAATAATGTTGCACCCACCAAGACTTTAACTTGTGCCCTCCAATAAGTAACAATTTAGATTTATAAGTTATCACTTGTGGTAGAGCTCAAAAGTATTTTTATGCTATAAAAAATAATCTAAAAAGAAGGATTAAGAAATAATATATAAAAAAGTTACAAATTGTATCTACTATTTTATTATTTTATAAAATTCAGTGTGGGTGTTGGGACTGTATGTGGGTCCGCCCTGACTATATAGCTTACCAACGAGTTACTTCTGATTCATCTGTTGTTTTTTTTCAAGCATGCTGTGAAGTTAAAGAGTTTTTTTTTTTTTAAATCTAAAGTTCTAAATTTTAAATAAAGTATTGGGAAGTTTCTCCCTGCATTGATAATATATTACTTAGCCTCATGGAGTATGAAGTAATCAGTTATCATGTTATTATGTATCAGATGACATGCTAAAAAAATTCCCTTCATGTGACTTAGTTGTGACTATGTGCAGTGGCGGACGCAGGATATTTTTCCAATATGAGCGTAAATGTAATAAGAATTTCAGTGTGAGCATAAAATGTAATATGATATGTCCTAGAAATTTATGCTACATGTGATCTGTGTATATGATCATTGTGTATTTGTAGATCCTTGCCATTCTTTCCACCTACCAGTACCATGCAATCACCACCACCATTATTTATATAGGAGCCTATTGGCTCTTGGAGCTGATATTAATTTTTGACTATATAGCTTACTAACGAGTTACTTCTGATTCATCTGTTGTTTTTTCTTCAAGCATGCTGTGAAGTTAAAAGAGTTTTTTTTTTTTAATCTAAAGTTCTAAATTTTAAATAAAGTATTGGGAAGTTTCTCCCTGCATTGATAATATATTACTTAGCCTCATGGAGTATGAAGTAATCAGTTATCATGTTATTATGTATCAGATGACATGCTAAAAAATTCCCTTCACGTGACTTTAGTTGTGACTATGTGCAGTGGCGGACGCAGGATATTTTTCCAATATGAGCGTAAATGTAAATTTCAGTGTGAGCATAAAAGTAATATGATCAGAGAGAAAAAAAAAGTAAAAAAAATAATGTTGCACCCACCAAGACTTGAACTTGTGCCCTCCAATAAGTACAACTTAGATTTATAAGTTATCACTTGTGGTAGAGCTCAAAAGTATTTTTATGCTATAAAAAATAATCTAAAAAGAAGGATTAAGAAATAATATATAAAAAAGTTACAAATTGTACCTACTATTTTATTATTTTATAAAATTCAGTGTGGGTGTTGGGACTGTATGTGAAGATTGCATGCATGTGTTCCTTAATTTCTAGTAATGATTGTGCTATTTTATTTTAAACTGAAGATATTTACCTTTATAACTGGTTGAAATATGTAATTACTGGTCTACATCTTTTGTTTTGTTTATATATTTGATTTGCATATTCTTTTTATCTGAAGTCCATGCTTAGTCGTCTTTTATTAGTTCTGATCATGAGAAATTCAAATGTGTCAATTTTATGCAGGGCATGCGATCATATGCATTTGTTTAAACTAGTATTTCGTTTATTTTTGTTTATGAATGCTTCACACGGCTTCAAGATTGTCTCCCTCCCTTGCAATTGCTTGCTTGCTTCTGATGTCCTGATATTTCTAATGACAATGAATTTTTGGTGCATCTAATAACCTGATAAGCAGAAAAAACTGAAATTTGTCTTAGGTTGAATTTGCTTGTTTGTTAATTTCCCCTTTCCAGTATAATAAATATTTTTTTTATCATGTGCTTTAAAGAGATAAATGTTTTCTTTTTTTGACCATCTGAATTATTTGTATATTGTGCATTTGATTTTGAAATTGATGTTTGCTATAACATGTGCAATATATTTTTTGATATTGTACCTCTACAATTTTTGTTTGAATAAAGATATGTTGTATGTTACGATCATGTTCTGTTTGGTTCTGTTTCCATTTTTTTGCTCTTTCACATTTTTTTTCCTTTGTCAGAGGTTTGATGCCATTTTAATTTACTTTCCAATTTTATTCTGTAGCTGTTTCTTCTATTTTCTTTTATTTGATCAAATTTATTCTGTAACCTTACTCTGGGTTAATTTTTTAGTTCTTGATCTTTGAATTTCTTTGTTTCAGGAAGAGGACATCGATGGAGAGTATCTTGTTCAGCCTATTGCTCAGCCTGGGCAAGGCGCAAGAGGCAATTCAGATGCTTTTGATGAAGATGAGGAGGAAGTTGATGATGAAGATACTACACCCAGCAATGGCATTCTGTCACAACCTTCCTCCTCCTCTCAGCAGCAAAAGAGGAAGCGAGACGATGATGGTGATCTTGCAGATGACTCAGATGAGGAGGTCCTGAGGTCATCAAAGCACTAAATTTCTTAGAAATGTACATGAACTCTAGTACAGAGAGAGAGAGAAAGGGTGGGGTTCCCCTCTTAATTTTCAGGTTCTTTTTCAAGTCTTGTGTAGTGTTGAAAAAAACTCTGGTTAGTTTTTTTTTTCAAAAAAAAAAAAGTAGAGACCTTTGGGAGGGAAGGAACACAAAAGTTTGTTTCTGGTTCCTTCCCTCTTCCCGCCATATATTCAAAAGTTAGTTAATGATGATTTTGTCAGCACATGGTGTTACCAAATTCAGCCGTTACATTCTCTCTTCTTTTTTCAAATTTTTGAATGACAGTTAGTCATGTATCTGCATGCATATATACATATATATATTGGGCTGTTTGAATTTCCCTCCAAATCTTTACTTAGCCGTTGAGGCTCCTCTTGCTCCTCCTCTGGCCTCCCCACCTTGTGTTATTTTTGTGGGTTAAGTTTAGGAGTACAAATGTGGAGTGCGGAGCCGGGAATACTTGTCTCTCATTTTTTATTTTGTCACGAGACGTTTAATTCCATGTAGCAACACACTGTGATCTGGTGAGGCCAAGCTGCTTGCTTTTTGCTGCTGTGCAGGTTTTCTCTCAGAGTGCGATATAGGAGCAAGTGTGACTGACACATGGAGCACAAACTCATTAGTCATTGTGGATCCTTCGCTCGCTCTCCGGGGGTAAGCTCACATATAAAAAACATAAGAAGTCTCTCTTACTCTTGTTCGCGTGTTGTGTGTTTGTACATCACAGCTGTTGTGTGTTTGATTGCCATGGGTCCACGTCCACGACAGCTGTTTCCGAGTTCCCCCAATCACGTTGGAAAAGAGTGAGAGCGGGGACCTTAAAAAATAGTGGTGATGACGTGTGAGGTTTGAACTCCGCTGATGGGGATGGGGAGGGATTCATTGCACCTGTCGGTGACGGGAAACCGGTTTGTGGAGAGGACGAGGGGTCGTCTTCTTGTTGGGAGGCGGTGTGGGTCGCCAGACAATTAATTCCCTTGGAGAACGTGGTTCTTGTGGGTCCCGCTTGGAATTTTTCCCCCCTTCATGGGCCTGCCGGATCCACGCCTGTACTGGCTCAGCCCTTATCAATTCGGAATCTTTGGTCTTCCAATAATTAAGCTTTGTTTGACTATCAAAACTAATTGTTAACTCAATGACCTCCTAATTTTTAACGATTTACAAAAGAAGCCTGGTGCAAATGAACGGTGCACGTGCGATTGCGAGCAGCGCACCCATCCAAACAAAGATAAGGCGCGCAGGCCCGCCCGCCCGCGACCGCAGCGACCGCGAGCTAGCAAAGAAATGGCGTCGCTGACCGCGCTACTGCTAAGACCAGCAACCACCCTCAGGCCTCAGACTCACCTCTCACCTCTATCTTCAACTTCAAGGGCCAAACCTGCGGAGGAGAAAACCACCCCCACCACCACCACCACCACCATCATCCTAGAGCTAGCAGCCATAGTGGGAGGTCTAGTACCAACCACGTGATCGGAGTGTCGCTCTACACTCTCAAAACCACGGGATGCGGCCTGCCGCCGGGCCCGGCGTTCCATCGGCTCGGCCGAGGGGGTGAGTTACCTGGTGGTGGCCGGAATCGTGGCCTGGTCCGTGGACGCCAAGGTGAAGACGGGCTTCGGGCTGCCTAACGGGCCTTGTGGGCTCTTTGGCGCCGTCGAGGGGCTGCCATTGCCGTCATTTTCGGGTTGCAGTTTGTTGAGCGGGTTGTATACCCGGCCCGCTTCCTGCTGACCAAATGCTTTGGCTAATAAGACCAAAGACCCCTCCTCTTCATTTTTTACTGTATTTTTAGAATAATTGTTGTGTAGCATCCAAATTTCTTGGAATATGCTAGTGATATTGATTCATTCAAAAAAAAAAAAAAAATGCTAGTGATATTGAAATTCTAATTTGATGAGGAATCTGTTCCAATTTGATTGTAATCCGATCATCTTTTGACTCTTTTATAATTAGATTTGGTGATTAGCTGGGGATGAACATATCCATAATTACCATTTTAGTACCGGGGACATTTTAAATTGGAGATTTTGATTACATATTATTCGGGATTATTGTTGCTTTATCACTTTGGGAAGGAAAGGTATCCAACTACCATCGAATATGCTGACGGGTGCATAAACAGCGGTCACGCAATCTCATGCCAAAAAATATGCAGCCCTATCGTTACACCATTCCCAGCCTTCCACGTGTCCAATGCATCATTGGCAGTATATGAGCAGCCTTCCCCCTCAAGAAAAATTAAGAGGACAACCGACTCTGGGAGACCTCTGTTTGTCAACCTATGGCTTCCTCATCCCCATCATTGTCACCTTTCTCCTCTTCTTCGTCATTATTTGATCATGATTCTGATTGGGAGCTCACCGGTGACGCCGACAGCGCCGGCGATGCGGATTGGGTGATCACCGGAGACGAGGGGTACTATGTCCCCGGCCGTTCCATGGCCGGCGTCTTTGTCCCATTCAACAGCCAGCCTGCATTCATCTCTTTCCAACCCGACTCTCTGTCTCCCTGTGATCCCTGCGTCCCGACCTCCTCCTCTGTTTCATCTTCTTCCCACGGCCTCCTCCTCTCTCGCAGGCCCTGGTCGACCTACTTTGTTTCCAACCCCTCCGCCGGGGCCCAGACCCTCCTCCCCAAGCCCCCAGGCCCCACCCTGCCGGTTCCCCTCTCGCCATCGTCGTTTCCTCCCCGGCTTACCACGTGGTCTGCGCTGTCGCCGGCGCCCGCAGAGGCTCCTACCGCTTCTCCACGTTTTCTTCCTCCAGGGGAGCCTGGCGCTCCTCCGAGGAGGAGTACGAGCTGGCCCGCATTGTCCCGAACACCGGCGTCTCTTGCGGCAGCTTTGCCTACTGGCGAGCAGAGCCGCGGGCGGTGGTGGAGTACGATGTGATTGCTGATCAGGCACGGACCTTGATGCCGCCGATGAACTCGCCGGACGCCAGGGACATGTGGCAGCTCGGAAGGGCGGGGGAGAAACTGTGCTGCGCGCTTGCGACGGGGTCTAATTTAGAGGTTTACGCACTGGGGCGAAGTGTCAATGGACGCTTCTCTGCTCGATTGGCATTGTGGTCAGCGACGAGGAGTGCTGGGATGGAGGGGAGCCGATAGTTTGCCGGGAATCGCCGCGGCCACTGAGGTTCGAGAGCGATGAATTGGAGGTTCTGCTGACGGTGGATGGGAAGTTGGTGGTGTGGGGATGGAGAACAGGAAAATGAGGATGGTGCAGATCGAGAAGCCGGCACCATATCGCTCCGATGAGTATGTGCCTTACATCGATGACCCGTTGGCTTCAGTGGACTTTCAGTTTGACCCATTATCTCCCAAATACTAGAAATAAATTCTGTAAGTAGTGCTCTGTAAAGATTTGAATTCATGTTAGTCTGGACAGTTTGATGACAAAGTTTTAGCATGTTCATTTCGTTTTATCTTGTAGTTTGAAATTTTGATAAATATTAGTATATTATCGTTGTCGTCGGTGGAAAACTGATCGATCAGGTGGAGGAAAAAAGAGGAGGGGGTTGACGATGCTCTCCCTCTCGCGAATGAAGACGAACAGGCAGACTGACAAAGTTAGTTTTTATATGAGTCACAGGAGAAACCTCCCTTCATTCAGTTTTGATTAGTTTCCTAATCTAAATAGTTGAAAGAACTTTAATGAATATTATTGGGAACATTATGCGTGGAGATATTTAATTTCACGTTTGGTTGAGAATCATTTATCATCTCTGAAAAATCTACAATTTAGTTCTTATAGATAAATTCCTATGTTACAATGGACCGATTTTTTTTGTTTTTAAGCTTCTTCTTCATGTCAATATCACAACATTGGCTAATGGACCTAAACTTTGAAGCTTCAATTTCTCCCAAGTTGAATGAGGGCAGAGGAATAGAACTGACAGCTTCATATTTATATCTAAAATGGAGGTGTTAATATTGCTTTTAGGATGTTGCAAAAAGGAAAATGCTTATGTCTCATATTACTCATGCCTAGAAGAATTATGTCTCCAATCTTGACCGACTTGTGTTACAAATGCTATAATTGTTTTTGAGCTATGTTTACGGATACGACAACATTGAAACAGGGGCTGTTTGGCTGCAAGAAAGTGGGCGTAAGTAAGGAAATAGGGAAGTTTAATTGCTCACTTCCCTATCTATCCAAACACCGGAAAAGGAAAATAAGAAAACCCCTTTTCCTTTTCTTTTCTCTTTTACAATCATTTCCTCACTTCCAGAGTGCTACAGTTAATTTGTGCTCACGTAAATATCATTTGTAATAAGTTGCAATACAAGACAGTTAATTTTTTAATCATGTAAATCTCACTTGCATTTTAATTACAGTCCATTTTTTATTTTTTAATTAATTTTTATTTTAATATTATTTCATGGTCAATTTTGTGGTCAACTTTTTCACTTTTACTTTCACATTACCATCCAAACACCGGAAAAGACAAAACATTTTTCAAACCACACTTCTCAACAACATCCAAACATACTAACAAATTCCCAAGTTCCAAAGGGAATTATTACCACTTTCTCAATTCCTCACTTCCTCACTTTCACCCTTAACCAAACAGGCCCACAGAAACGAATGTCAGACACGATTCGATTTCATGATAGAAGTGGCCGTACTATATTGCTCTTGAGAAAACTATTGAAACTGCAATTTGAGAATCTCTTATTCTTTGCTGTAACATTCTAGGAGAAACACTTTCCTTTGAGGCGTTCCTTTCTTAATTCATTGTGTTAGGAAAATGCAAACTTCCCAAATCAGAACTCTTTATATGCCATGTTGGCTGTAATCTGTCCTGTACTTTTGGAGGTTTCTTTAGGAGTACTTTCCTTTGTTTCTCTTACTCTGATCCTTAACTGAAGTTAAACCACAATGTCAAAACTTGAACTAGTCTACTATGATTCATAAATGATCAAAGAGTTCCTTTTTGAGAAATAGCTGCACCCTGTGGGGTGCCTCCTCAAAGGTTGAATCTTGCACATTCTCCTTTCCTTTTTAGTTAAACACTATAGCAAGCTACTTTTTTTTCTTTTTGGATAGTCAGGAGGCACATGAAGACACCCAAATGTCACACTCGCGCGAGGGTTCAGGCTGACTACCTGTAGGTGCGAACCCAAAGCCTGACCGACATACCACGACCATGACTGGCCTGACCATGAATGGGGAGATTTTTTAAGACAAAATTTTTAGCTTGTACAGAGAACCTGAAAGTTTCATATTTTTTCAAGGTATGGTGGGTATGCTGCAAGATTATAAGGTGTCTCACAATTCTGGCCAATTTGTCTTCATCATTTCAGGTATGAGTTTAGTATTTTAGTTTGGTATAAAATAAAATAAACAGAAAAATTATTTTTAAAAAATAAAATAAAATTAAAGGATCATAAGTTCAACATGTTTTAAATAAACCCTGTCTATGATTAGATGTTGCAAATATAAAAATATAATTTTTAAGCAAAAGTCTAGAGTAAGCCATTCATAACACAAGTAAATAAACATCTAAAAATAACTTCTCCATGATCTTTGGCGTACGACATGAAGCAGCCTCCAAGGACAATATTTTTTTTTTTTTTTTTTTTTTCCTATTTGTGTTGCATGCAGCATGCATGTGTAGGAAAAGGTAGAAGCTCAACATAAACAAAATAAATTATCTAACTTTCTGTGCAATAACATGAAGAGTAATTTAATGAATTCTTCATATCAGAAATGAAGGGGAAAAAAAACTGCTTCATGCAAGTCAAAACACAAAGAAAAAGAAAAAGAAAGCAAGATGTACAATGAAAGACGAGCAATTTTGTCTGTGTGTGTGAGAGAGAGATCATCATCAAACAAACCCACTTAGGTGTTGCTTGTTTGCCCCTAAAAGTAACCGAAAGCCCCAATTTTGCTCCTGACATGTGAGCCTCACATTTGTTTTTTCTTTTTAAAAGTCTTTTTGTTTGTTGTGAAAGCTGAGGGGGGGAGCCTGTTGCCCAGCTCAACTTTTTGTATGAAGAGTGACGTGTAAGATTTCGGAGTTAAAAGCTCTGAAAACACTGAAAATTGACACGTGAGCACACATACTTTCCTCCTTTATGTTTGAGAAGCAAGCAACCATCTTTCCTTCAATCAAATTTTTAAGGACTCGTCAAATAGTGGGATCAATGTCCCCTAGAACTCTAGCCTCTTTAATATCTTGCATCTTTCATTTCATCTCTATTTTTTTCACTGGCCAAGTCCTTTCAAGCATTTTTATTTCTTGCTTGCATTAGCCTTTTTCTAGTCTTTGCTTTATTTTTGGAGTCCCCCAATTTTCCTTGCAAATCTATTATCATGAAGCCTTATCTCCTACATGCCTTCTTAATACTTTAATTGCAACGTACATTCCTTGCACTTCATCGTTTGAAAGACTTAACTCCTTTTCACGGTCTTTTGTAGTTTATAACTTTGTTTCTTGCAAGCCTTGCTCATTTCAAAGCATGTGATTATCTTGCTGCAATTTTTCTTGTGACATATTTTATGCACGTATTTATACTATCTTGTTTGGTTTTTCATCACTACAACAAAAGAGGTTCCACATGTTTAAAACCGACGCGAAAATGAAAAACGAACAGTCTATGATGCCGACGTTGTAAGTTGGGGAAAAAGATGCCGGTTTTATAATGACGTAAAAAACCTTATTGTTTTAAAAAACCAAAATAAAAAAAGCAATGATGTCAGTTTAATCGACATGAAAAACCTGATTTTTTTTTTAAAAAATAATAATAAAACACGAGCTCCACCACCAAGAACCCGCCACCGAGCGTCACGAGCTCCACCACCGAGCACCACCACCAGCTCTACCATCGAGCACCACCAGCTCCACCACCGAGCTCCACCACCAGCTCCACCATCGAGCACCACGAGCTCCACTAGCGAGCTCCAGCTACCGAGCACCACGGGCTCCACCATCGAGCACCACGAGCTCCACCACCACCACCGCTAGTCGGAGCTTCCAAATGCTCTGCTCTTTGCAGAGCTCCCCAATTCTGATCAAATCTTGTGGAGCACGGGCCTGATCTTCTTCCCCTCCACCCAACGCCCTTCGCTTCTTCTTCTTCTTCAGAGTGACCGCCTTTCTAGGGCCAGGAGGATGTCCGACCTCTCAGAGCTGAGTTCCCTTTGGCGGCCGCGTGGTTGGAACTCACTGTGGTAATTTTTCGCTGGAGGTTGGGTATGAGAGGTGAGTCTCCATGTTTTGGGTTCTGGTTCCTGGGTGATTGGGACTGGCGGAGACAACGGCGGTAGTGGCGGTGGGTTGGCGGGTGAATAGAGGAAGGAGCGGGAGCGATCGGAAGATGGCCACAGATCGCATCCCCTGCAGAATTGGGATGGACGGGGTCAGTCGCTCCCGAGTAACACTCGAAACTTGGCATCACGAACTTCTTCGGAGAGCAGTGAGAAGTGATATCCTTAGAGAGAGAAGAGTCGAAGGTGCTTAATCTACAAGGCTCTGTCTCCTTCTGGAGAAGATGACTTGCTTTCTCAACATGCTTCCAGACAATCTCCTCGATGTCCTCCACGCGAGGAGCCTTTAGAGCCCTGTGCGACCCAGAGTTCTCGGAGTGCTCACTGCCATCCGGGGAGAGTGACCTGTCGCACCTTCGATTGCTCTCGATGCGAGCGGCCCCAGTAGTGCTCGGTGGTGGAGAGGGAGGAGTGTGAGACCCTTCTATCTTTTGGTTCCTGGTTGATTGCAATTTACGAAGGATTTTTATCTCGACGACCAGCTAGTTGTGGAGGTGAGTCCCCGCTTCTCTCTCGAGGGTAGCCTTTTCACGATTATGATCCGCCTCTGCTCGCTGTTCATCCATCTGCTTCTGAAGGTCAGAAAGCATCTGGATGAGTTGGTTCTCAAGAGCATTGTCCTCTGCCCTTGGGGCAGTAGACGGGTAAGACGGTCCTTTTCCGCCATCTTCGATTTGAATGTCGGGAATGGTAGGATGTTGATCAGAAGGCCATGTGCCTCCCGCGGCGATTGACCGGGCTTTCGAAGCTAGTGTGGTTGTGACGCGGGAAGCGTTCCTCCTTGATAGGGGCCATTGTGACTTCGTAGAGACTTTTTTGAGTAGGAAAAAAGTTTTGGAATTGGAAGAACTTTAAACATGGACTCAGAAATCTCAATGAAAGCACCAAAATGTAGACGTGAATTCTTGAGGGACGCGTGAATTATTAAATAGATGGATATGTAAAGTATTGAATAGTCACGAGGATATGTGCATCAGGATATTCAAAATGAATCTTGATGCATTCTGTAGTCTATGCGTTTAGATGGAAATCAAATATGGATTGCAATAATCAAAACGAACATCGGTTCAAGAGAAGATGGCAATCTTTTGGCGTGTTGTTGGTCAAGATGCATCTTTGTTTTCTCCACTCATGAGAAACAAGTAACAGATATTTTAATGAGGTTTTAGTTGCAATGCAAGGATTGACGAGAGATATAATTAAACCGAATGATCCTAATTTCAATAGCATTCCTCCACAGATTCTAAATGACGACAGATACATGCCTCATTATAAGGTAATATGTTAGGTATTTTTTGTAATATTTATTTTGTAATCAAGATTTTAATATGCATTTTGCTTTTTGAACTGTATCGGTGCACTTGATGTTACTCATATCTATGCAACTGCACCAACACACAGTTCAATTTCGATTTGTTGGTAGAAAAGGGATTCCTACTCAGAATATATTGGCTATTTATGGTTTCAACTTACAATTATTTTAAATGCATATTTCTATTTAAAAACAGTTTTATTTAGAAAAAACAAGCTTTACGTATCTTAAAATTTTTTATTACTAACATGAAATAAATATGCAGGTAAATGTTATGTGGTAGATGCTAGATATTCACAAATGAAAGAATTTCTTGAACCATATAAAGGTGGTGGACCACCTGTAGGTCACAAGAAAATATTTAATCAAGCACATTCCTCTGTATAGAGTTGTATTGAACGAACAATTGGCATTTTGAAAGGAAAGTGGAGAATATTGAGGACCCATTCGACAAGCAACGAGACATAGTAGTCGCATGTGTGTCATTGCATAATTTCATTCGCAGACAGTACATGGCTGATCCAGATTTTGAAGAATACAATCACGATCCTGAATTATATATTACCAGAAGAATTTGTAGCTGAGCATTTGAATGAGGATGTTGAAGAGCATATAGCAAATGGTATCAGAGAAATGGATTAAATATGTGATGATATTGCTCGTAGTTTGGTAGAAGTAGGATAAAAACATGTATACAACATGTATTTGAGAGTTAGTAAAACTTTGAATTCTCAGACATTCACCTACTCAAGTATTTGGTATAATAATAATATATATTATTTTAATCCACCAATTATTTATGTTAAATGTATTTATATTTTATAAATAATTTATTTACTAATTTAGATTAAAAAAATTGGTATGAAAATTGAAATTTTCACATACATACATGCAATATAAATAACTACCTAATTTGATAATTTTTACTCAAAAATACTTCATTATGTAGATTTACCAAATACACTTACAACAACTTAACAACATTGCAGCAGCTTTAGAAAGTTTTTTAGCAAAAATAAAAATATCAGACTGCACAGCAGCTTACATGCAGCACAACACAGTTTAGCAGGTGGGAACAAAACATGACCTAATTTGTTACCGATTCCAATGGGCCACAAAGAGAAAATCAAAACAACAATAATAAGTAAATTATCGGAATTAAATGTTTGTTTCTTCGATAATAGGAAACTGACAATAAAAATATATAGAAACCGATTTCTCGTTGGCCAATCTCTCAGCTCTCTAGTGACACCAAACCCCACGAATAATTTAGTATAATTTAGAATAGTAATTCTCAAGCTCAATTAAAAGGGAATTTGAAATTTCAAAAAAGGAAAGGAAAAGATCGAGGGGTTGGTAATTGGTTTGAATCTTGATCGAGATAGAGACAGATCCGCGGTATCTTCGACGATCAGTCCAAACCCTGGTCCTTGATTAGCTGGAATCTTTTGGGGGTTGGGGGTGGGGGAGTCTCTCTCTCATCCTAATACTCAGTGCTCCAAAACCCTAACCCTAATCCCCTCAGTTAAACAAAATAAAAAGTTCTCTCTCATCCTATGCTCCAAAACCCTAACCCTAATCTCTCTGTTACACAAAATAAAAAAGTTCTCTCTCATCCTAATACTCAGTGTTCCAAAACCCTAACCCTAATCCCCTCAGTTAAACAAAATAAAAAAGTTCTCTCTCATCCTAATACTCAGTGTTCCAAAACCCTAACCCTAATCCCTCTGTTACACAAAATAAAAAAGCTCTCTCTCATCCTAAGACTCAGTGTTCCAAAACCCTAACCGTAATTCCCTCTGTTAAACAAAATAAAAAAATCAGCTGCTAATGGAGAAATGAATGGAGAAGCTAACAATCTCATCTTCTTCTTCAAACATGGGCAATGAGATTGATCTCAATTGGCTCCTCTCAAATGAAGAGATCGATCCCAAGTGGCTCTCTCTTTCACTTTAATTTAAAAGAAATTCACATTATTTAAAAGATATGTGCAACGAGAGAGATAGGGTTTATGTTGATAGAAATGGTCAATATTATTTATTTATTTATGCAGTTTTCTAATTTTGAGTTACTCTTAGTTAGGAAACACGTTAACTAATTTAATTTTAATTTTTAACCAGATTTCTTTTATAAATTATGAGAGTATAAATATTACAACTAGCAATATTCTGAAATCAAGACTATCATGTAAACTGGCTACTAGACTGATAATTGTAATTTTAGAAACACAAATTCTATCAAAAGTATTATTTCTAATTGATTTAGAAACACGAATTATATTCAATTCAAAATAATGTGAAGATAATAAATTATTTGATTAACTGAATTCATATATGGTTTCATTAAAGTTAAATTTATTTTTACGAAAAGATGAGGGATCGAACAGATATAAAAGCTGATTTGGTTTATACATTCAGTCTCTTGTTTAAATTAGAATTCTTTCATACTTTGAACTTCAATACATGATGTTGGTACTGACAAGTAATCTAATGGATTGATCTAATCTAATTAATAGGAAGGAGCTTTTCTTGTTGGTTAAGAAATTGTTATTATAGAAAGATATTAGCCTATTACTTTGTGTTAATTAATTACATCATTTGTTCTTTTTCTTTTTGATTTCAATATTTGATACATACACTAATTGTCCCTGATCATTTGTTAATTACGTCTGATAATTTATAATTTTGCAAGAAAGTGAGCTTGTTTCATCATTTATTTACCGTATGAACATGTCTTTGCTTTGAATTTGTTTTGGATCTGAGGTGGTTTTTATAGGATATTTGTGTTCTAATATTTATGAAATAGTCTTAATTAACATTTCTTTTTGCAAATCCTCAATATTTTTTAATGTGTGAATGAATAGGTGAAGAGAGATAATAGGTGAGGACTTTCCTTTAGGCATGCACGCACATAGTTGTGAAGAGGTGGGTGCATGCAGGGTTCGGTTCGTGTGTGTGTGAGCCATTTATAATATTGTAAAAATTTCAAAGACTTTAAAGTATGTGAGTTTTGAAGCCCGACATCTTATTCACGTGTCAACGCTGACTCACATACATAAACCAAATCCATGCTTGCATGTGTTGCATGTGTCTGATTACGTTCGAAGACTTTTTAGGTCTTCAAAATCGTATATAGACTAATTTGTTACCGACTCCGAGGGCCACAAAGAAAAAAAATCCAAACAACAAATGATAATAATAAGTATCTAACATTTAAAGTTTCTTTTTAATTTCGGAGGAAAGTTAATATTTGTAGAACTAAAATATCGCTACTTTTCCAATAAGAGGAAACTAAAAGTTTCACCCCTCTCTCTCACCTGTCTATTGACACTAGACCCCAAGTGTAATTGAAAACTACTAATAATTCTCAATCTCAATTAAAAGCGAATTTGAATTTCTAAAAGAAAAGGAAAAGATCGAGAGAGAAAGTCTCTTCGTAAACTAAAACTTCAAAATTTTATTTATTTTAATTTGTTGGTTATCCTTTCCTTTTTCTGCTCTCTCCTTCTCTTATCTTAATACTCTGTGTCCCAAAACCCCAACCTATCCCTAATCCCCTCTGTTAAAAAAAAAAAAAAAATTAAAAAGCAGCTACGACTACGAGAAGCTAAACAATCTCGTCATCATCTTCTTCAACCATGGACAATGAGATTGATCTCAATAAGCTCCTCTCAAACGAACAGATCGATCCCCAGTGGCTATCCCTTGATTTCAATTCCTGGACCGAGCCCCAAAACCCTCCTCCTCCTTCATCTTTGAACCCTTCACCTCCTCCTTCGATCTCTCCTTCGATCTCCTACCGCGCCTTCAGCTTTCAAGGTCCACCAACAATTCCTGTTGAGTTTGAGCAACCAAATCCAGCAGTCAACAATGCTGGCCCGTCCAGCACTCCGCCGCCGCTGCCGCCGCCTGCTCCCGCGCCTGTCTTGCAGTCCTACTCTTCCCGTGCACGGAAGACCAACCAAGTCTGCCATGACGCCGTCCCGCCACCGTTCCCGTGGGCCACCAACCGCCGGGCCACCGTCCACGACCTTGAGTACCTCCGTGCCAATGGCATCACCGCTATCATGGGCGAGGTCCAATGCAAACGGTGCGATCACAAGGACTGTGTCTCGCTTGACCTCGAGTCCAAGTTCGCGGAGTTGAGGGGCTTCATCCTGTCGGAGTACCACGCGATGCACGACAGGGCAACGGTCAGGTGGATGAACCCGGCGTTTGCGGACTGCGGGGCCTGCGGGCAGCCCGGCAGCCTGAAGCCGGTGATCGCCGACAAGAAGCGGAGCATCAACTGGCTCTTCCTCTTCCTCGGGCAGACGCTGGGCAGCTGCACCCTCGAGCAGCTCAAGTACTTCTGCAAGCACACCCAGAATCATCGCACGGGGGCCAAGGATCGAGTCTTGTTCAACACCTACATCGCCATTGTCAAGCAGCTCGATCCCCAGGTCTCCTCCTATCTTATAAAGGAGTAGTTGATGATGAATATTGCAGGCTTTGGTTTAATTTATTTATCTGGATCTGAATTTTAGGGTTTATGATATGCACTGCATCCCTTCTTTAAATTTTATTCCTTATGGTTTTTTTTTTAGGGATTTGGACATGATTTACTAATATAAAAGAATTTCTGTTTATGTATGGATGATTAATGAATGGTGAATTACTCTGGGGTTTTATTGAAGTATATATTTGGCTTCTGAAAGATGTTCAAGAACTGATACTTATTTAAATGTGATTTTGCATTTTTGGTATAATCTTTCTTCATTAAAGATAGTTTAATATTTCCTTTAAATTTTTTTTCATGTACCAATATAATCGAAGGAACAAAAGAAAAAGATAAAAAATTAATAAAAGGAAAAAAAGAAAAAGAAAATAGTGTTGTGAAGGTTGATAAAGGCAGTGAATTTTTAGTATTTTTTCGAGCTATTTACTCATTGATATCTATAAAGATACAGATTGCTTAAATTCAGAATTTGAGATGGAGCTGGATCCAATTTGTATTTTGAATTAGGGTACTCAAATTTTCTTGCCGAAAATCCAATGAAACTCTATTTTTGAGAACCACTTTATTTTTTTTTTCTTTTCTTTTTTCCTTACTTTCTTTTTTTTTCCCTTCATTATAGGATGGCAATATTACTCCATAGTTTAGATAACTAAAAAGGAAAAGCTTTATTGGGGAAAAATTTTATTTTCTTAACCTGTATTAATTTAGTGAAAAGATTAAATTCCTAGTTCTATATGAAATATATAAAAGAAAATGTAAAAGTTGGAGGACAAAAGAATATAATCTTTCAATAAGGAAAAAAAAAGGTGCAACTTAATTACCCTCAAGACTAGAAACAATTTAAATAAATCTTCATAGATTCATTACTCAAAACTTGTGAATTTTTTCCTTTCCACTAAAGCTTACAAGTTTTTGGTCTCATTCTTGTTTTCTTTCTTTATGGATTTAGTGTGGGTGTAAACTACACACACGTGTCCAATCTTACCAATTTGTAATTCATCCTATAGGATATGTATTTACAAAAAAATCAAGTGCTTTGGAGTCTGTTTGATCATGTATCTAATGGTTCAAAATTTAATGATTTTTCAATAATACAATTTTTGCAACCATTAGATACATGATCAAACGAAACCAAAATAACGTGATTTTTTTGTAAATACGCAATTAAGACATGAATTACAATATGGTTCGATTAGATAAAAAAATTAGGAAATACCCCAAATCACCCACCATCTGACGAAATTCCATCGGCTACCTTCTAACCTATATTAACCACACACACACACACACACACACACACAGAAATGTACCTCAGCCGCCAGCTGAGAGAGTCTCTCAGCTGGCGGCGACATGATTGAATCTCAGTCATAAATCTTGGGCGCATCGCTACCATGGTCATAATTTTTTGTGAGGATTGGGACCAGGTCGCAGTAGTTTTTTATGAGGACTGTTACCATGGTGACAGTGTTTTTATGAAGACTGCTATCATGATCGAAATCTTTTTGTGAGAACCGCGATCATGGTTGTAGTATTTTTGTTAGAACTGTGAGCATGATCGCAGTATTTTTGTGAGGACTGTCACCATGATCGTAGTCCTAATTAGACTGAGAATATCTGAAATTTTTTAGGACTGCGACCAGGTCACAGTGCCAGCTGAGAGAACGCTCTCAGCTGGCGGCTGAGGTACAAATACCTCATACACACACATATATTGAAATCCTTTAGACTTTTTATCGTTGAATTATATGAATGTATTAAAACATAGGTATCAACAGATTCATCACCTCTGAACAAGACACCAGCACTACCATGGAACAGGGGGAAAATAGAGTTCTTCCTGTTCTAAGGTGCTTATATTTTAATACATGAGAAGGGAGGGGTATTTATAATTACAAGGACTTATAATTGTGAAAAAAAGAATTCTAATTATGTTCTAGTTTCTATCTGGGTGAGATTCTAATTATTAGAACTCTAATCTAATAAGTAATCTTACTGTTTTAAGTTGTTGAGAGAAAGGGAAAAAGGGTCGTATTTGTTGTATTGTTGAAAACCCGTTAACTTTACAACTATTAGATCAAAAGGTAAACGAAGTTTAAACCCCATGATTTTCCATCATGCATGGGTAATTCCTTGAGAATTTATCCACGCTCCAAAATGTGGGAGATTAATAAAGAAATTAGAGAGATCAAACTGGAGCAAACACCAAGACTTATGTGAAAACTCAAAGAGGAAAAAACCACGGAAGGGAGAGAGAGAGAGTTCCACTATAATTCAGAGAAAATTACAATAGTGATCGCTTCAATCTCACATGATAGGGTTTCTAGATTTAATTGATTGTCCCCCACTCGTAGGAGGGGTTTTCTTATTTATACAGGTGGTTGTTTTTGGATCAGATTACAGGATTCTCATCTAACTGAACATCTTATGCTAATTTAACTGCTTATCATGGAGGCGGTTTGAAGCCGACTGCCCTGATTTGAATTGCAGAACTCACGTTTGTCTTTATTCAGAGATCATCGTCCAGTTGTTTATATGATCAATCTGCGTCTGAGTTGTAACTGTTAAGTTCAAATATAGATTTGGTCTGAAGATAGGGGTACTTGCAACCAACTCCATCTCTTTTGAACCGCATAGAGTTTGAATGGGACTGAAACTCCCCTTCAAAGGTTCTGAAGAGGGCTACGTGTCACGCATCCTCCGAGGGATTAGATGGACACGTGTCATAATCTCACAGGGTCGAAAACTGACCGCTACAACATCTTAGGCCATGAACGCATAATAGACGGAAGGACCCTGAAACAAGAAATAAAGTGTTGTTGCACATCTAAAGCACTAACCTTTGAAATAAACTATTTTTTCCATATTGGTTCGGATGCAATCTTATGGGCGTCCGAGAATAAAATGTTGTTGCGCTTTCTACAACAGAAGTAGATTATATTTCATTGGCATTAGCTTCATGTCAAGCACTCTGGATCGGGTAGATCTTGAATGAACTTAAGCATGAACGAACTGTAAGAACTACATCGTTTTGTGATAATAGTTCGGCTATTTCTCTTACAAAGAATCATGTTTTTCATGTGAGGAGAAAATACATAAGGATCAAGTATCACTTCATTTGTGACTGGGTAAAAGATGATGAGATTAATGTCATGCACTATAAAACACAATAGCAAATTGTTGATACCTTTATAAAAACTTTAAAGTATGATGTTTTTAAGAAGACGAAGGAAAAACATAGCATGGCGATAACCTAGCTTAAAGAAGACCGTTGGAAATATAAGGTAGATCTTTTCATATTTTGTTTATCTCCTTGACTTCTCAAAACACATTGAACCTAACTATCTAACTACAAACTCTTCTTGTTCGGGATACATTGGACAATACTTTTCATGCAATGAACAAACACTTCTTATTTTGTGATGCAGTCAAGGGGATGAACCTAATCTAATTTATGATGTATGAATGTATTTATTTTGTTTATCTTAGGCCCTATATAAAAGTCATATAACTAGTTATTTTTCAATAAAAAGTTGAATCAATAGAAACTCTTCTCTCTTTCTATTGCATCTTTGTAGCCTCATTTGCTTAATATTTGAAATTAAGAGTGCACGCCCCTCTTTTGCTTTGATCGTTCCCAATTCTGCTGCCCCATCAAAAGGAAGCAAATAAGGAGAAGAAGCTGGATGCAGCTTTTGAAGAGACGAGGTAAGGGCTTAGAATGTCAAACTTGGACTTAGAATGCCAATCTTTTTAATCTCATTCATTACTGACCACATAATCTCTGGGATGAATCTCTGAGCGAGCATTGAAGATGGAAAACTTAAGTTGGGTGCTATATTTGTAGGGAAACTTTGTTTAGATCATGAGATTCCTAGTGAACAATCAAGGTAAAATACAATGTGCTATTGGCTATAATAATCTAAATCGCTTACCTCGCCCTCTCGGTATATGCCTCTTAACTCCTTTCTCTTCTTCTCAGCAGTGTCTTTTTCCTTCTGAATCCTCTCCATCCCAGCCTTCTCAATCCTCTCAAGCTCACTAGCTCTCTTTTTCTTGGGTATCACCAAACACCTTCTTCTTGTATCTGAACAGAACTCGGAGAAATTCTTTGTGGGATGGCCATTGGCAACGTGGAGGAGGAGGTGGTCGAGCAGAAGCATCCTTACTGGGGGTTTGAATAAGTTGCTCCAAGCTGTGATGACGGAGTCGACAGTGATGCTCAATGACAACACCTGCTTGATCGAAACCATAACCATATCCATTTTGAATTTAGGTTTTGCAAGGAGGGACTGGAGCTCGAGCTTGAATATCAACATCTTGCGGGAGAACAAAACCATCACCTTTGACTCGTACTCTTCTCTCACTTCTACTTGGAGTTCTTATGGATCCACTTTCGAATGTTCACATTTTGTTTATTGATTGACGGTGAATGCCCAGCATGTCCAATATGATCTTGTTCTATGACTGGAAGTATAACTCCACATACAATAAACATTGTCACTGCAAGGGCAAAGCTAACCATAGGAGTATTTTTACAACAGAATCTCTGCCTGGTAATTATCACAGAGAGCAGGATTGATTCTCTCTCTCTCTCTCTCTCTCTCTCTCTCTCTCTCTCTCTCTCTCTGACAACAGGAAGACTGAAGGCATGTCAGTGAGTTGAAGTTAGGTTCGATGAGAAGTCATAGACTGTCAACCTGAGTTGTGGTTGTGTGTGAAAAGACACCCATTGCTATAAGATAGCAATAGCAGAGCTTCAAGCTAGAGGTTCTTCTTTGGTTGGACGATAAGCTTGTGATGTGGGACAGTGGCAACCTGGTTATAAGCTTAGAAATAGCTGAGATCCCTTCCACGACATTCTGGCAGTAACTTGAGATTTCCATGAGCTGAGATCCAAACAGCTCAGATCTCGTCCACAACCTTTTCGCAGCAACTCGAGCTTGAAATAGCTAAGATCCTTCCACAACATCTGGCGATGAGGACTAGATTAGTTTTTGCATGAACAGCTTTATGAAGACAAATTCGCATCTTTGTCTTAAAGTTGCAGAGATGACGTGAATATTTAATAAAGAAAATATGAGAAGGGGAGAATATATAGAGGAAGAAAAATAGTAAGTTAGTTTTATTGGCTCAAATAATTTCTCATACAGTTTCTCATTCAACTTTCTCATATAAAATTAACTTATCTTGTGCTCTATTTATAGAAATATGAATTCTCCAATTTTCTACTCAAGACAAGCTCTACAATCAAATATTATTATTATTATATGAAGATTCAAATAAATAGAAACTCTTACTATAATCATAATTATATTTTGACTCTTAAAGAAATAAAAACTCCTCTAAATAGGTATTTCTAGTTTAACTCAATTTTGACCAAACCCTTTTAGTAAAATGGTTTAGAATTGAATTATATTTTCAGCATTCTTCATTAATTATATTCTTCTATAAAAACACCTCTAGCAACCTTTATACTTCATAAAAAATGTCCTTGAATAACGTGACAAAATATTGGCTTTGATCTCCTACTTTGATATATTGTAATATGATCTCCTCTTTCTTAACATGTTGTCTGTAGAAGTGTCGAGTCATTTAAAAACTTTGATAAAAACTTCATAATTGTTGTACTTATAATGCGTCATCCGCTCATTTTAATTTCCTTTTTCCACTCAACTCAAGCTAGCTTCCCACCTCTTTTTGCCTTTGATCTTGAACTTCGTCTTGAATATTTTCTTGATGATGGTTGTGGTGCTTCTCTTTTATATTTTTGTCCTCTTCATTGATGTTGTGGTTATCTTACAAGATAAGATGTTTTGTCATTTTTTTTGTCAATAAGGTCAATTTCACTTTATAGTTCTTTCTTTACTCTTGATGTGAACATAAATTGAAGTGATTGATTTTTTTACACTTAGAAAATCAGCACTGCTTCACCCTATTTCATTATTATACCTACCATCTAATCATGATTGTTTCTTTTCTTCATGTCTTTCTTTGCTTCCTCTTGTTCTTCTCGAGCTTCTTCTCTCTCTTCTTCTGTTTATTTTTTTTCCTCTTCATCTCTTGATATTCTTCTTCTCTTCCTATTTCTTCTTCTTCTTTTTTTGCTTTCTTTTCTTCTCTTTCATCTCTTCCTTTTCTCTTTAAAATCGTGTTTTCATGGTTTTGCATACCTTCATGAGTTTATCTTTTTTGAAGTCTTCTATTTTTTGAACTCCTTCCATCTTCTTTTTGAATTCGTAGATTTCTTGAATTTCTGCACTCCTTTCTTCGAACTTCATGATTTCGTGAGTTGTCTTTCTCTCTCTCTTTTCATATATGTTTTGCAAAATACTTAAATATATTTTGTTGTACCTCCGATGAGTATCTTCATCAACTCCACGAAATATTAAGAAAAGCGTAAATTTATCTCTTGTCTTTAAGTCGTCAAATCGGTACCTTTCAGTTGACATTAATCTACTCCATGTCTTGAGAGATCAACAATTTTTTCATCTTAATACTCCAACTCCGATAGTTATCTTTTGTGAGAGATGAGAAACAACAAGTTACATCAACTTGTTAGCCATCTTCTTTAAAGATCGACTTCAAATCGGTTGTTGACGACAACGATAATTGGCGCAACGAGCGAGGATTTTATAGCTCTTATACCACTGTTGATTTTTGATAAAGAAAATATGAGAGAAGAGAAATCTATGAAAGAAGAAAAGCAATAACTTTATTTTATTGGCTCTAATAATTTCTCACACAAAATTGAGTCTTCTTGTACTCTATTTATAGAAATAAAATTTCTTCAATCTCCTAATCGTACATAAACTCTAATAATCAAATACTACTATTGCATGAAAACTCATATAAATAAAAACTCATACTATTATAATTAGATTTTTACTTATAAAGAACATAAACTCTTCTAAATAAATACTCTTCATTTAACTTAGACCAAAACTCTATATTAACATGATTTGAAATTGAATTATATTTCCAACATATGAGAAAAAGATGAATAATAGGTAGGGATACAAACAGATCGGATATAACATTCACCATATCTTTATCCGTTTTCAACTTTTGTATACGAATACGAATATTGTCATTGGATATCGGATCAGACATTAGCGAGTCAAATTAGGCCTGTCAATGGTACGAGTCTAACCGAATCCAAAATCCATATCCGACCCATTTAAAGCGGGTTCGTTAAGTAATATTTTTATTGTTAATCCTATGCGAATCTGGATCCATTTATAAGTTTATAGACGATTCTGGTCCATTTAATACTATTTCGTACCCATTTAAGATTCAACCCTTTTAAAAATTATCGATAGAATATTTGTATCTCGATATTAATTAATCTTATCAAAAATCTAGATATTGATTAATCTTTATATTTGAAATGAGATCCTATGGTTCAAAATTAACACACGATGAACACTTTGGAGGAAAACAGATATCCTATTCTTTTTTCTTGAGCAAATATTTGAAGATATTAACTTAAAAGCAAAAAACTGAACATGTGGTTATGCAATTGATCACATCCAGTTTGACAAGTTAAACCCATTTAAAAAATTGCTCAATACTTGTCAGTTCTTCCGGTTAATTGGATTCCGGTAAATGGGTCAGGTACGTAATAGATCGGGGTCTAGATCCACTCTCTCAAAACCCGTCAAGTAAACATGTCGGATCCGGTTATATTAAACAGAACCGGATTTGGTACATGTAAAAGTATATCTGACCCGCACCGTTTACAGGCCTAATTCAAATATGGATAAAAACCAGATATACAGGAAACGAATACACTGCTTACTTTGCATTGGAGAAAACAATACTTAGCAGCAGGCTGCTGTCTGCAAAACACAAACCTAAAGTGGAGGCAATTCTAATTGTGAAGGTGAAAGCATTGGCGCCAAGGTTCAAAAGCTGAAGGACATCGAATCCTGCGTGCCTCTCAATATCAAGAACCAATCATGATATTGATACAATCAGTGAGAATAGCTAGATTAAGCTGGACCAAATTAATGCAAAAAAAACAAAAAAGAAGAGAGATTCAACTAAAATCCTCACAACTTTGTTAATTCAACAAGATGCTCCTTGTTTGTATAAAATTGCCTTTTTGTTTTATTTGTAGCCAAGCATTATTATACTTGTCCAGTAACCTGTGACCATCAAACAACAGTAGCAAGCTCATATTTAAATGTAACCATATACTGTAACAAGTTGGAGATTTTTCCTAACAGCAAAAAAAAAAAAAAAAAAAAAAAAAAAAAAAAAAAAAAAACTCTAAAACATTTCCAACACTTGCAAAATTTACTTCAGAATCATATGCATCACTGAAAATGTGGCCATTGGTCATGCAATCCACACACATTACCTTGCATGGATGAAACAGGGTACTACTAAATATAATTAACAACCATAAAAGTGTGAGAACATATTATGTTCCTTGAGATATAGAATTAGTCATGCATGCTTGAAACGAACAAAATTTGGGAGAATCATTTTTGACAACTCAATGGATTTCACCATGACTTGGTCTTTCTGTAGTAAGCACATAACAATAATATTGCTGACTACAACAAAAAAAAATTAGCCGAAAGGCTTGGAATTTGTAGGCCACTGTTGTTACTCCTGTTCTACAGAGGGCACATGGAAAAGAAGAAAAAACACAGAAAATGGATTAAAAGGGAAACATGTACAGATGGTCTCCTCCAGTCAATGTATTTACACTCTATGCCCTCACGAGTTCCTAATCCTCGATGGTCTGAATCTCACCCATCATGATCCTGTTACTGACTACGTTAAATCCTAACACGGCCGGACTGACCTTCTTCCCTTTCTTTCCCTTCTTCTTCCCCCCTCCCTCCGTATCATTGTCCCTCGAGGTCCTGGTATCCTTGCTTGCAAGACTATCTCCACCCACCTTGCGGCTGATCTGAGCACCAAAGGCCATGTCAATGACATCAGGTGATAGAAAATCTTTGTAATTGAGGAACTTATCAATGAACTCATGATTGCGATCCATGGAACCAAGGTTCTCCCTAAGGAGCATTTCAGCCTCCGCAGTTGATTGCTTCATGCAAAACTCCAAAAAGCTTGTATCTATAGCACAAAGAAGGGGAAAAAAGCATGGTAAATAATGGTCCTCTCTCTCTCTCTCTCTCTCTCTCTCTCTCTCTCTCTCTCTCTCTCTGCGCTTTTTCTTTGTGGACGAGTTAAGTTTAAGAACATACCATTTGTCCCGGTAAGTTTAACCAATTCGTTTTCGCACCAATCTCTGAAATCCATTGCCTCTGCAGATACAGTAATTGAAATTAATTTGCGTTCATCTTTTTCCAAATACAACAGCAAGAAACCCTTGGCCCAAATTTTTCGGCAAAGATGTCAAACTAGACCCACCACCCCAAATATTGCCCAAAATTATGTTGTACCTGACTGTTTGGGCGTTGCATCTCTCTTCCCTTTGGAGGAAGACTGACCAGCAGCTGCTGAAGATAAACCAGCTCCTGTGGGCTTCTGGCGAGTTGAAGACCCTCCAGAAGCTCCTTTAACAGAGGAACTTCTTCCTCCCAAGCTGTTGGGATTTGCAAGAGATGGAAAATCGGACCTGCTTGCAATTAGAGTGTAGGAAGTTAACTGATGGGAAATAGAGATAAAATGAATCCAAATGACTAGTCAACCACCAGTCTAAACCGAGAAGCATTAAGGCCTCTTTCTCTATTCAGCATCGCATTCCTTACATATCTATAGTTTAACATCAACCCAAAAGAGAGAAGGAAAAAAAAAAAAGATTCTCAATTGTTCATTAAGATGCGAAAAGAGGCGGGGAAGAGAAAATAACTGTCTACATGTGACCATCTTGAGATTTTTAAATTTTACCCCAAGCAAAAATTACCAACGCTGCAGTTCTAGGGATTTATACTCTCTTAAAACAAGTAGGGTTTAGAAGAAACTGACCATCAGGAAAAGAATATCATGACTTATGCTGTGTTTGGAAATTTTATTCCAAGAAAAAACTTTAAGGTCCACGGTTAGAGAGACACATCTGATGTTAAAAGTGTGAAACAATGACATACTTGTTGATCCAAATGCCAATCTGTGTGACATCAGTAGTACCAACGTGGTAATTCATCAGAGGTTGCTTTTCTCGATTACAATAAAATTGAGAAAAAGTCATCTCATTTTTTTTTAAAGAAAAGAAAAGGTGCACAGAACTTGTTCTCATGAATAAAAGGTGTGAAATAAAGAGGACAGAAAAATGAATATACCTTTACACGGGGATGTAAGTATATGCCAATATATCATGATTATACACAATTAAGAGCTTAAGTTTTGCATTCACACATAACAAGGGAATCCAGCCACGGGTCCATGAAAGAGACTTCCCAGATGTATAGTGTAGGTTGTCATTTTCTCTCATATATGCTACTAAGCAAAACTTCCGCAAGCTAATTGAATTAGCAAAATTTTAGTAAGCATGTGAAAGTGTGCACGTTGAAAGGAAAAATTTGCACAGCTGGTAACGGAAAAAAGCTGGAATCTGAAAGAATAAAATAAAGAAAGGTTTACAGAGATCCTAAATCCATCAATTATTCACCCCTACCCCAATCAACCACAGAAACATCCTGCCACCATAATCACAGAGATCGCCTTGAAAAACAGAGAGGGAAAAAGGACTTAATAAAAGGGAAAACAAATGGTTTTGTGTCACTGACACTTCAAAGTAGCCTACAGCATGGAAACACGAGGAAAGCAAGAACATGTCTTGAAAATGGGTTCAGAGCGATAATCCAACAATCATGCTTCTACAGTCAGTTTCTTTAGCATCAAACCGTCAAAGCAACATCATTCAAGGCATTATCATTGTTAACATGATATAAATGTTGGTGTTATCCGTACAAGTTAAAATATAAGTTAGAGTGGATGGTAGTAACAAGAATTCAAAAGTAAGAGAAGAGTATAGAAGAACTTTTGGAGAATTGGTATGACATTTGACTTGTGACAAGGAAATCACAAGTTTAAGATATACCACTAACATTTATAAGAGAAATTTCCTCCCTTGTATTGGGAAAGGGTAGTTAAGACCCAGACATTTTAAAAATAAAGGAGTGTTGTAACAGATGGATTACTGGCATAAGCACTAAACATTGTACAAAAAGACCTTAAAGCATACAGCTCGCTGGAAGGAGGAGGAGAAAGTCAGAGACAAAGGAAACCTACGCAGCTTAAGAGACTTTGAGTTTCTTGTACGCCATGTAAGAAGGTCCTCAGCATCTACCCACTAATGGAGGATTCTTAGGTCACCTTTTGTGCGCTTTGAACATTCACGCAATTATCAGGCTGGTAATTGTAAGAAGGGTCGCTTCAATGGAGATGGTAATGATATAGGAGAGCTTTCTTATAATATTTGTTGAGAGGCAAGTGTTCATTAGTAACACAGGATCATACACAAATAGTAAGCGTTGGAGGATATATTTCAGAACAAGGAATTTCAAAGGTTATCACAAGCAAGAGCTCAATTGCGAATGAAAGATAGATTAGCAAATTATATGCATATGAACAAAAATACAGTGTTGCGTGCATTCTCATGAGACATGATGAATGCATCAGTTATTCAGTTATGTAACACAAGGTTTCAAATCTAGACTTCAACTTCAAGGCCTAACTTGGGGTTTTGTTTTCAGTAGTTTAGGCAATTCATTTTCAAAGTTATACATAGAGAGAGAGAGAGAGAGAGACTTGTGTCCTTCCAAAATGATTTGAGGCTGAATCCTTCCCACTCAAAAACATCCGACATTCGAATATAAAATCCACTCTGTTGAAATTGATTTATATTATTTCAAGTATTTATAAACCAAAAATCAAGTGTTTTGAATACTTTTTGCCCATGCATCAAGTAGGGGAAAAACGAACGGCCTAAATAGTGAGTTGGTTAGTTTAATAGTGTAGAATATTTAAAACCTAACAAAAATTGGTTTGTAGAGGTTTTTAAATGTTTAGATCATAATCAAATAGCCGGATCGAGAATTTGTATGTCTAAAGACATAGATCTAACCAACTCACTACTTTCGACCGTCCATTATGCGTCGCTTGATGGATGGGCAAAAAATATTCAAAACACTGAATTTTTGGTTTATAGATACTTGAAATTATATAAATCAATTTCACCGGAGTGAATCTTGTATTCGAATGTCGAAGGGTTGTATTTGAGTTAGAAGGATTCCTGCTCAAATACTTTTGGAAGGACACAAGTCTCTCTCTCTACGCGCGCGCGCGCGC
The DNA here is from genome assembly GCA_038442645.1 of Agave tequilana. Lineage (NCBI taxonomy): Eukaryota > Viridiplantae > Streptophyta > Magnoliopsida > Asparagales > Asparagaceae > Agave > Agave tequilana. Next base: position 49,228 of record JAVJIF010019746.1, read on the forward strand.
ACAAAAAAAAAAAATCAATTCTTTCATCTGTCCATGGTCGTATTAATCAAAATAAAGTAAATTATGGTGAAGTTCATTAATCATATATATTACGATGAAGTAACTCAGCTTCATACAAGATGTCCTCCATTTTCACAAGAGTCTCAAGTGTGAATAAAGAAGAGGTCATGGCAGATATGAGTAAGTCAGCATAAATTTTTGTACTCTATGAAATGATATCACCATTAATGAAGATAAGAACGTGAGAATGAACAATATAACTTCAAGAGTAAATATTTCAAATGGAATATATAACAGGAGTTATATGCAAAGAAGTGTATATGAAAAAGAAACTAGTTGAATTTCAGGAGCATACAAAACATAGTTTGAGGACTTCATATACAAAGAAATAAAAATAGGTCTAAAGATTAGTGGTGTGGAACAGGTTGGGCTTCAAAGCAGCTTTGATACTTGACATAACCTAGCCAATATTACTAAAAGTTTAAGTTGTGTCTGGGTTCAGGTTGGATCATGCACCAGACCTTTATCACTGGAACTTGACCAAACCCAATCAGATGTGTACCCAATAGCAATGTTTAAAAAGGTTTTTTTTATGCTCACTTTGAGGCTCCGTCTCAGGGCATTTTCAAGGCTAATCGCCTCGAGGCGCAAGAGAAAAGTGATTTGTCTCAAAAGGCATATGCCTCATTACTTGAAAAATATCTAAAGCATGCACTTCACACCTCATGAAACGCTTCACTGTTGAAGTGCACGCTTTAAGGGGAAAAGGGTTCAGAAAGAAAAAAAATAAATTTAAATAAAAATGAAAATGAAAAAGAGCATATCCCATACTTATCGTTCACAATTCATTACTTTCACATCTACAACATCTGGTTTTACAAGGTACTATATTTCTTTCATTGTCGCAAGTGATCATCTAGCTTGTATTTTTCAATAAATACTTCAACTTCTACTTCACTTGTATACAGCATGCACTCCAATGATTTTGATTAGGAGTTGAACTTTGGGTTATTTGTGTCATTTTATTTGCAGTTGAATTCAATTCTCACTCTTGAAACTACATACAGCATTTATATTTTTAATAATCACTTTCTTTCATCTGTTTTGCAATATGTGGTCTGTTATTTGTGTTTTTATATAAACTCTCTATGTGGTCTTGAGTAAGACCGTGTGACTGTAAATAAGACAAGTGCTCTCTGCTCTTCTCCATCCAGCTTATTTTAATGTATGTGATTTTTCTAAACTAAGCCTAATTCATTCTTTGATTAATGTCTTGACCTAATTTTATCAATTTATATAATATTATATCATTCTATATTTTTATACTATTTATAAATTTTAGAAAATAAAAATGTAAAAGAATCATGAGGCTTACGCCTCACGCTCTATAAGGCTTACACTTCGCCTTGTGAGCAGGTCCAATTCTTTGCCTAATGCTCTCGCCTTTTTAAAACACTGCCCGATAGCTTAACATATTAACCTCCCTGGAACCCAAAGAGAAGATTAAAGGAAGCTAAAACCAGCATGTAGCTGCCACAAGATGGAGCGGTGCAAAATGAAAAAAAGGGCATAGAAAGCTCCCAAGGAAGCATTGAAATCTTAGTATTACTATATGACTTGTTCAAGGTCATGGTACCCACACTTCCAGCAGATTCAGATTGGAGTATCGGGATTTTGCATAGTAATGTTTAGAATTCAGGATGCCGTTTATGGCTTTATTTGCATAGCTAGCAGAAAACAGAAAGGGAGTTGTAGAAGAAGAAACGTGGGGGACTTATTAAGGAAAAATATAAACAGCAATGAGGAAAGTAAGGCTGGACCTAGAATTTAAAAAAAAAAAAAAAAAATCACATGCATTTCTGATGCTTGGATGTTCCACTTCAAATTGTGTAACTTACTGTTAAAGAAATAGGACGACACATCCCCTAGTCCTTGATATTGCATAGGAGAAGAAATTTGTCTCAGCAAACTACGTGCACCAACAAACTTTGCAGTAGAGCAAGACCATAAATAATAAAACAACAGAACATGAAACTAGGAGGCTAGAGAACAAAGATATAGCATGGTTTCACCGGAAATCAGGCTACATTTACTGGGGGATAGGGTGAAGATCCATGAGAATGGCAAAAACTATTGTCCAGCTTTGATATAAAAAAGGGACAATAAATGGGACAAAAAACACACTTCACTCAAATGCACAAAAATAGAGTATCATAAGCATGATCGGAATTAATTTCCAGAGAAGCTGAAAGGTGAAGTAATGATTGCAACATGACACTAACACTAACCAATTAACACAAGAATCAAACTAATAAACTTAGAAATTTAATGATAAGAACTTACTGTTTGGTTTCTTGCTTTGATTGGTCAAGAGGGCCCCAGAATAGATCATCTTTCGTTTTGGTTTTTGACTGACTGGATGTAAGTGAAGTAGTGTGCCCAGGAGATGCAGCTTTGTTTGGGCTCGAAGATGCAACCTTGGATGGAGATGAACCAGGTACTGGCCATGATGAACCGCTCCCACGATTCCCCCGATTTGATTGGACCTTGGGAGGAGTTGGTATCGGGATTTGCTGAGCTGGTGGATTTTTCTTTTCTTGCTCCCTAAGAATATCTCTTAAAGATGTGGGTCTCTGAGGCTTTGTTGGGTCAGTAGACCACGCTGGTGCAGGTGCAGAATTTGTTTGATCTCCCTTCCAAAGAACAAAGTCTCCTAAAGATGGGCCAGCAGGCGGAACAGGTAATAATTCTTTATCTTGCTGTGTCTGACGAGTACTTTTGCTCTTCTCCACTGAAACTACAGGGGCAGATAGATAAGCTGAAGCAACTGGCGGTGAAGCCTTAAGTCCAGCAGCCTTAGCAGCCTTTGCTGCTTTTTTACGATTCTTTTTACTGTCTTTTGCCTCAACAAAATCGTCATCAACAGATTGGATTTCAGCTTGAGCGCCCACTTGAAGGAGAGGAGGCAAAGATGAAGATGAACCTTTTTCATCTGAAATTTTGTCATTCCCTTCATTTGACTTGGCCAAGACTTCTTCAGCCAACAGATCATGTAACTGGCTTTTCCTGTTCTTTGATGTGATTGAAGAATTTGCAGAATTCCCTGAGACAACTTGTGCACTGCTTGGAGTTTGAACATTATCTGTTCCAGATTGGTGTTCTGAAGTGGCAACAACACCCACCCAAGGGGTCCGAGAGGAATTTGTAGGCACAACTACCGTTGGAGTCTCTGAAACGAGGGGTTCTGTTTGAAGACTCTGAACCCTCCGTTGCTCCTCCTGTTGAATTTCCAACAGGGACTTGGGCTTAAGCCCAGGAGCAGGTTTCCATGCCCGATTACTTGAAGTTGTTTGTGAGTTACTTTGCGCCATTCCAGCTTCTCCCAAGTCAGCTTTCCCTTCAAATCCAACTTCATTAGTTGTCTTTTTGGTTGCTTCTGTGTGTTGTAAATCCAAAGATTCTGCAGCATGAGAAACAGAGTCTCTGATCCCAGTTTCCAAAGGTGAAATCATGTTAAGAGATTCTTCTGTTTCTATCCGTAACCCAGCCTTCTTCCCACCAACATTTGCATCCTCGGTTTCATCCTGTTTTACTTGCTGGCTACTAATAGTCTTAGATGACCCCTTCCCATGTTCTGAAGCCAGTTGTGTCTTTGCATTCTTCTGCTTTCTGGATTTTTTTTCTGATGCTTTCTTTGGCTCTTTTACTTCTACCTCTTTTACTTCCGACACCGGAGGCACATTGTTATGGCACTTTCCAGGAATGCTCTCTAGAGAAATGTTCACGTCATTAATTTTCTCAGAAAGAGAAGACATTATATCAGGCATTCCTCCTCCCTCTGAAACAATATTACCATTTATAGCTCCAGCTCCAGCTCCAGCTCCAGCTGCGACTGATGTCATGGTCTCTTTAGTGTGACTCACAGCTGGTGATCTATCTTGCATTGGATTGTTGTCAAGATTCGGCACAGTAGTTTGTTCGGCAAAAACCTCCTTTGCAGTCTTTTCAATAGCCTCAGCTGTCTGCAGACTGTCTACAACTATCTGTTTTGATTCAGGATCAGAATTTGGAATGCCCTCGACCCCTTTGGAAAGATTAGTATCACATCCTTCTGGCTGGGAAGAATGGTCAAACATTTGATGAGGCAGGTGTGGGGGAGGTCCTGCGCTTACTGCGTAACTGACATCTTTGGGACCTTGAACATTAAAATTTGAAAGATTAAATGAATGTCCATCAAGTTGATTGGGGATGGGCATCTGCTGATTCGAAAGTGCTTCAGGCATTTGGCGAATCCCAAGATGATCCACAGAAGCATTTCCTGCTGCTACAGAAGGTTTTAAATGTCCGAAGGATGGATCACCAAACTGTTGATGAGGCGGCTGCCCAGATAGAACCTGTGAAAGCAAATGTTGCTGTTGCTGCAGCAGTAGATGCTGCTGCTGTTGCTCTTGTTTCTGCTGCTGCTGCTGCTGCTGCTTGAGCAATAAATACTTGTCAAATAAGGATAGATGAGAAGGAAGAGAAGACTGAGACTGCAGCTGAATTTGGGACATCAGGTACTGCTGTTGCAGTAAACCAATCAATTGTGGATCTTGAGAAATTTCTGAGGCAAGCATTTTTTCAGGTGGTGCTACACCTGAAGAAAGGTCAGGTTGACCTAATAAATGTGATAAAGAAGGCTGAGTCTGTGGATGCAACCTCTGCTGTTGGGCTCCAAATCCAGTTTGTGACGCAATATGCTGATTATGGTGCACGTCAATTTTATCTTTGATTATATCCATACCTCCATGCACAAGGTTGTTCAGAGACTGAACATCATTCGTAATTGGCCATACAGGAGCTGAATTAACTGCTGATGAAGAAGACTTGTCCGCTGCAGCTTGCAGCATTGACAGAAGGTCCACCTGCTGTGGGGACTGAGGAATTTGACGGGAGGGATCTCCGACATGAGACAGGAACTTTGAGTGAGGTGAAGGAGATTCAGGGACCAAATCTGGCTTTAATCCAACAGATGAGGCATCTCTCCCAGACCAATAAGGAAAGGCAGTCGGCAAAGACCTCTGCCGCTCCAAGGATATCCTCTGTGCCAAAAGGTAATTCATATCATTCATGCTTTCTGGTCTGACAGAAGGTCCATTGTATCCTTTCATACCTGCACAATATAGGTTAAATTGGAGTTAGTAGATGATGTATAATACCACCTGAGTTATTCATGTGATAACAAGATGTAATTTAACTCGCATTAGGTTTCCAGATATTGCAAGTTTACAACAAAAAACCAACCTTCAGCAAAAGAATAATGTTCCGATGATGAACTGCTCATGTTACCAGATATCAACGACTCAATAAAGCGGTTCTCTGCTTCAGTTGCTGCCTCATGCATGTTTCTCTGCATGTTTTTAATAGCCTCGAATTCACCCATTGCTGAATGAGTGTTACCAAGGCTGCCAAACTTTCCCCTGCTAGACACCTCCACAGCATCATTCTGTTTAGCGACACCAAATCCAGGAGGCGGTCTTGCTTTTGCTCGCAAGTGTGGCATAACATCACCAAGTAGAGAAAAGGGGGCGTCAGCAGGAAGACTAGCAACACGAACTTGCAAATCAATACCAAAATATCCAGCCTCAAACCATCCAATCAGATCACTACCAGAAAAAGGGCCTTGAATTCGACCTTGTGGGTCTTTATAATATAGAGTTAAGTCTTCAGGGGATGGAGATGGAGGGAATTTACCAGCAGACTTATCCCTGGAAATAAATGGATTTTCCTGTCTGTGGAAAAGAGTGTCCTCCCTTTCTCGCTCAAAGACCTCAGAGGATTGTCTGTGGATCTTAAAATCATTTTTCTGCTCTGAATGAATATCATTGTTTTGCCACTGAGATTCATCTCTGAAGTAGGATGAAGAGATTGATGTTGTTTTCTGCTCAGTTTCCAGATTTCTCTGTAAATGTAACCCGCCTATATCAGGCGTTCTTGTTCTGGTTTCAGTGGAGAAATCTTGCCAATTTAACGATGATCCATGAGAACGCTCTGCTGCTGATTGAGATCTCCATGGAATAGCATGATGGGAAGATGATCTTTCAAACATGCTGACTTCTTTAGTACCCGTCTCATCTACATTCTTAGGAGTGCCATCAGACCTTAGTGCTGCTGAACAAAGAGCGACAATGGAATTTAAAAAGGACGGCCAAAAATTGCTTAAAGATTATCATGAACGGACTTTGCAACTAAGCATCATGTTTAGAGAAACGGAATAATGTAGTTGGCAGAAAACCAACCCCAACAATAATAAAACAAAAGCAAGTAAATACCATTAATTATTTACCATGTCAGAAAAGGATATAAGAAGTTAAACTGAATAAAAAGGAACATATCACATTGCTGTAAGACTTTTAAATGTAAAATTAATTTAAATTTTTCCTTGATGATACAAGATGTTTCTGCTTGATGCTTATTCATTGATAAACTTAAATATCAAACTAACGTAGACTAATTAAAATACATGATATATTAATATGTGTAACTAATACAAAATAAGAAATGAAAGCAACTTATGTATTCAAGTAGTTTTATGACAATTGACAAAACATGAAAAAGGTGAATTTGGGACTACAAACCTTCAGCCGCTAATTTCTCCTGATATGGATGGTTTGAAGCCGCCTTTGAATCCAGTTTATATTGATGCGAGTATTTTCCATATGAAGGACCCTCCATGTAATTGGAAGGATCATCTTTTATACCATCACTGATCTCATCTTTGTAATCACCAAAAGCAAATGATGCATCTTCTCTACTCCCTGTTCCAGCACAAGCAGATACTTAGAACTGTAGCAACCAACATATAGTGAGTAGGGAAGACTTAAGACTTGAAAAGGCACCTAATCTAGGTTTAGACGTCATTGAATCCGTCGAATTCTTTCCAGTGGAGCCTTCTTTAGAAACTTGAGGCAAGCCACTGCTTACGATATCTCCTTTGTCAATTCCTTTAAGAGTAACCTACACAAGCAGCAGTGAAGCAAGAAGCCAATCAGATACATCCGTTTTGAGTAAACAAAAGCTGCTGCCTTTTGAAAGCAAAACAAAAATTATGTGTGAGAATGAACTTTCACAAAGCAGAGAACTTACCAATTCTTCAGAAGTCGGAGCAGAAAGGGCTAGAGGCTCCAGAGGTTCTGCTATTGTCAGAGAAGGAACATCCATAAACCCCTCCAACGATATCCTAAGACTCTTCAAATCAGTCGTCCTGTAAATATCAAGCAATTTCATCCTACTGTATCTTAGAGTAAATAGATCTCCATGGACACCGTCCAACCTCTCAGGGGTGGAACCTAGAGGGTAGGAACGAGAAGTATCATTGCCCGTGCTGGCATCAACCCTCCCACGGCCTGTAGAAAAAACCGAAGCTCCAGTTTCCCCCTTCCCCCTACCATAGCCAAAAGGCGGGGCCTGCTTGTTTGGAGTCAATGGTTGGGGAAGATTAGACTCTCCCCGCCCACGAGCCAAGAAAGAATTAGACCTCCGTGCACGTGAATGCTCTCCCTCCCTGTCTGTATCCTTCCCTTGACTAGTCATGTCCTTTCCATGAATAGTTAGTTGAGGAGCTGCTTTGTCACGGGACCCCTCATGACCTCTGCTAGCATCGGACCACTTGTCACGCCGATTTTCTGCCTCCTTATCATCAGGGCCCCAGCGTGTGTTCCATTTGCTCTCACGGCGTGGATCATAACTATTATCCCTGTTGCCAGAGTCAGTCCACCGTTCAGATGGAGCTCGGCGTGCTTCTCCTGAATGTCTCACAGAATTCTCAGACCAGCGTTCTGTTCTACGAGAATCCCCAAGTTCCTTATCTGCCTCCCTCCAGCGATCACGACGAACAGCAGAGTGTGTCTCCCTTTCTTCATCACGCCAACGATCATGATGCCCAGACTCCAAGTCATACAAGGATGGCCTGAAAACATCTTTTTTCTTTCCAGCATCATGAGACTCTTCACCAACCCCTGATGCCCTTAAAGCATCCGAGCGATTTCCATGATGAGGGCTGGAATGAGGCTCCTGCAAAGCAGCAGCAACATTGAAATAAAAATTACATTTTACAGAGGGGATACTCATTTAAGGACCATAATGATAGGTAATGAAATCACCCAAAGAAAGTGAATGTATTATATATATTAAGTGCATTTTCCTGTTGAATGCTTTAAAAGCTGAAACTTGATAGAAAAATAATGACACTTTACCCCCGACAATATTCCAAGCTTATTGTCCGCAGGCTTTGGCAAGAGCCACTGTGGAGAAAGGGGAATAGGATTGTCAGATCCTTGCATGTCTGCAAAAAGCCAACAGACAGCGAAATTTAGAAGGAAAAATATTAAGTACTTAAAAAATGGAAATGCACAACTTTAGAGATATCAAAACTTTGACATATCTGCACGCTTCAAAAGTACATCCGCAATACACACACAATTTCTAGTTAAAGGCAAGGCGGCAAGGCAGAAAAAAAAGGGGGGGGGGGGGGGGGGGGTATCGTACTGTTAAGAGGCAGAGGCACAAAGTTAAATATTAAATACAAGATTCCAGGTTAGCTGCCTGCATTGCTAGCTGCTAAACCATAAGAAGGTTTCGGTGATAGTACAGGTAAGCATACATAATATAGATATAGTTTAGTCGATTACAATCTATTAATCTAGTCAAAGTTTCATGAACTAAAAGAGTGAAAATGTTTTGGAATTTAACTGAGGAAGGCTGATATTGCTAGAACATAATAACAATAAATCTTACTAGAACATGTCAACATGGCAGCCTAGCAAGAAGAAGCTACAGCCTCCAGAGAGTTCTAAAGCCTGAAACATGAGAGTCGACTACACAGTAATGATATCTACTAGTGTCGTTCTAACTATTTTTGTAGTGAACAATACATGGGAACCTGCCTTGAGCACAATGAAACAGGAATCATATTTCTGACTCTTTAATTTTCTGTCACATCGAATACTGGTTCACTTTAAAAGATTAGAAAAAAAAACATGAACTGACCGAGGGAAAAAAGAAACATGAACTAACCGAGACAAGATAAAATACCTTCTTTTCTAGTAGAAATTATTCCATTCTATTTTACAATATTTTCAACCGGGGTGTGTGTGTGTGTGTGTGTGTGTGTGTGTGTGAGAGAGAGAGAGAGAGAGAGAGAGAGAGAGAGAGAGAGATCCCAAGTTCAAGGAAACACACAAAAAATAAGTCAAATTCTTTAAAATGCAAATTCATGGAAAACTAATCTCTAATCAAGACCTTTTTCATGGAAGCAGGAACAAGATGTGTTTAGTAAAAAAAAACTGACTGTCCTCGAATTTAGCAGAAAATTGAATGCTCGGGTGCCTAATCTATGCAACCAAAGGACTATTTAGTTGAACTCCCTTGAATCACGACCATACAGAACAAGCCTAATATTAGTACGGATTTATGTTCCCTATCCTTATTACATCGTCAAAGTTAGTAATGCATTACTGAACACAACTTGGATAATCTAGAAACTGACTTGATGGAGATGTTGCTTGATGCTTGGGTCCTACTTTGGTGGCTTCTATGGCGGGTGATGTAAGTATGGATTATGATTTGATCTTCTAGAGTTCTTGGCGGCTCTAATCATCTACCAGAACAAACCCGTCTGCTACTCTTTTAAGAAATTTATCCTTTAATATTTTTAGTCTGATCTGGGAATTCTCATGGCTCTTATCATTTTCGCTCCAAAAGAAGTTTCATTAATAAAAAATTATGAGACTTGAGTCTTTAATCCTCCACCTTCAAATAAAACTTATCCAATCAAAAAGGGGTTTGGGCAACAAAGCACAAGTCCATGTTAAGAGGACTAATTGAAAACTTGAAAAAGTTCCACATGCGGTTGCCAACTTAAAAGGCAATCTTCGAGTAAATGCCAACTTCAACTAGAGAAAAGTATGCACAAGAGATGGACTTACTATAAAACCTAATAGGCCATTGATGACTTGGAAAATCTACCTTATTATTGTGCAGAATACACTCATGCAACCAAAAGCAACCCTCCAAAGTTCTCCTAGAATGAGATTCTAGAACCACTGGGAAGGATGATAAAATTTGCTACCTGAATTGTATTCATTGCCAATTTATAATATTTGAACTCTTGAAAGATTAGAAGACATGTGGTTATGAAGGGGGGCTTTCCACAAGATCTGTCAAGGGAGAAAAACGAATACACACATGGCCAGCATTAACATTGGACTTGTTACAGTCATTGTCATCGAATAAGCATTTTTCCATCAAGATGGGTCGTCTATTAAGGAAGACTCCGCGAAAGATGTGATAAAGTTTTATGGTAGGTTGTCAACCTAACGTCAATCATGTCATAATTAGTTCCAACTTCCTAGCTAAGAAAAATATGACCAAGAGAGGGGTTTGTCATAATCCCAAAAGGCCCATCGGCCCCTTCCTAATTCTCCTAGATTTGGAAATGTACATAGAAAGGGGTAAATATGATAAGATGTGCTGCATGGACATGCATACAAAGGCATACGCAAAGCCAAGAGTCAAATAGAACCCATTGGACTTGCTAAAATATGATGTGTAAATCAAGACAACAATGACTAAATTTCAAGAGGAAAAGATAATTAGGATAAAACATAGGTCAAGAAAAAGTCTTTACGATAACAATTTCTGGAAAGTAATGACTAGATTTTCAGGGCTACACAACTATGAAAAAAGAAGTTTTCACTAGAGTAAATCAACCTTTTACATATCATTAGCAACGGGAGTAGAGTGTATTTATAGTGGGAACCTTAGCAATCTCCTGGTTAAAAACTTGACTGTTATTCCTAAAGAACTCACCAGTAATAAAGTAAAACGAATGATAAAACTAACATGCCTCTTGTAAACAAAAACAGATGTGACCAGTTCCTATTAACAGCATAGCTTTCCTGGTTAAAAATGTAGCAATCTCCTGGTTAAAAACTTGATTGTTATTCCTAAAGAACTCACAAGATATAAAGCAAAACGAATGATAAAACTAATAAGCCTCTTGTAAACAAAAAAACAGATGTGACCAGTTCCTATTAACAACATAGCGCTCATGCTTAATCCGTCATCATGTCTTCCAAATCCAACACAAATCAGACTCCTGATAGAGTTATATGACAAAAAAAGTTCAATGGTACATCCTTAGCATGAAAACCTATCAGCGTGATGACATTCAGATGGATAATGTTGATATGGAACAAAGCGCATAAATTGCTGACCAAAGAAGTAAACCAAAAAAGAAAAAAGGAAGGAAAAAAAGACTTTGAATTGATGACATGCAATGTTTGAGTTGTGATAGTGAAGTATGATGTTCCACTTACTAAACGCCAAGCGCCTACAATAGATCAAAAACATAAATAGATACTATAATCAACTGGGGCACCACCATCGTAACAACCACAGTTCTATAGAGCACACATTCAGCAGTTCCATGAAAGAATTAGTTGACCTTAGCTTTCATGGTTGACCTTATTGGTGAGGGTGGGTATCTCAAGTGAAACACATCCAATACATTAAATTCCACGTCAAGAAATCTATAGGCGGGATAAAGGTTTGCCCATACAACCTAGAAAGCCAATAGAGCTAATTTGTAGGGTATCCACCTTACTGATTATCCAATTTAGGTTCATGCAATCAAGAACACATAATAAATCCAAAAGACTCTGATAGAAGGGATGAAGATGATAAATTTGATATAAGGAATTGTTCCCACTCCAAGGCAAGATATAGAACAAAGAGCCAAAAGAATAAAATATTCCCCTCATCATATGATAAAAGTTTAGAGTACTCCTCATCAACGGCATAGTAATTCTTACAGGTTTAGCAAGTCATTGTACTAGCCCTAGATGTTGGGGTGTATCGTCCATGAATAAAACCTTCAGAATTTAATTGATGAGATGGAGTTACAATTTACAAAGAAAACCTTTATAATTAATTTGATGAAATAGAGAAATACTAAAGAATGCATACTGAACAAGTTGTACAAAATAGCAAGCAGGCAAAAAAGATTAAAGGAGAAACATAATCAGAGGAAATGATAGTTTTCTATATCATCTTTAAAGCGTGCAGCTTGAAATCCGAAGGTATGTTCTTGCACTTTGAGCGCATATGGAGTGAATTAACCATCCTCAAGAAGAAATTAAGCAGAGAAGTTGTGCAGGTCTTTACGGGTTGAAAAAAGAACCATCATTAATTTTGCCAATAAATGACGTACGATTGTGTATGCATCAACACACTAAATTGGCTTGCGGCTATCCTCTTGCTAAAAAACATAGGAGTAGTAGTCAATAATTAAAATTGTGAAGAATCGAAAATAAATAAATAACTACATGAAACATAATGAAACTTGACACCCTGTTAAAAAAACAAATTCAAAGATCAAATGCGGAATTGTCAAGTGGTTTAAAATGGTTTGTAGTCTAGCTAACTTATTTTTCAGGTTTCATTTAGACAACCAGCCAATCAACTAAGCCAAAAGGAACAACTATGTGCACTATATTTATTGCATTAATCCCCAACAAGTTCAGAAGATTTTGGTGTAATTTGTTCCATTAACATAAGGGGCTGGTTTTATGTTATACCAGGTCATGCTAAGTTAAATAATGTTGAGTGATTTAATTTACATAAAAATGCAAACACTTCAATCACAGTAAAGATGACAATAACAAGTCTAGTATATACATTCTTTTTCAACACCTATGACTCCTTGCACCATTATCAATGCAAGTGGTCAAACATAAGTATTGTAGTCTCAAACTTAAATTGTGAGTAAGTAACTAAGTTGTTGGAAATAATATACATGATCCTAACACTTACACTTTTTCATGCAACTTTTTTTATGAATCAACATAAAAATAGATTAAGACAGAAACACAAAGTATATAGTAGGTAAATGGCATGTAGGTACCAATGTACAAAAATATGAGTAAATAATGCTCTTTCTTACGATTCATCTGCAGTCAAAAGCATGTCATTGACCATGTAATACAATCTTCAAAATGCACACTATAGGTTCATATTATTTAAATCTTCACAGTTTTACATGGAAAAGTAGCATGTCACAGAAAACGTCATGGAAGGTAAAACAACAATGTTATTGGAAAAACACCTCAGAACCAAAAGATGAATGCAAGAACAATGCTAGAAAAACTTGGGAGCTCTGAATGATTTTTGAATAGTGGACAGCAGATGGAAAATAGCATAAGAAAGTAAATGAATAAATAAATAAATAATATGAATCAACAGAAGGGGGAAAAAAGACTTTAAAACCAAAAAAGATGAAATATACGAACAATGCAAGATGAAACCTGGACACTTGCAGAACCATTCTGAACAAGGGCAGTAACCATCAATATAAACAACAAAAACAAAATATATCATTTTGGTTCATGTGGTTCCCCAAGTGTGTGTTCACGGGTAACATTTGAGTGAGGTTAATAAATTTGTAAGCTTCCTCTTGAGAAGCCCACTTTTTCATTTTTGCCATTCCATTACTATAAGCTTAGAGCATGTGATGTGTGCATGCACACATCCCAAAAAACCCACCCACCCACACCCACACAAACAATTTTCCCTGATGAGAGGAGGGAAAATATGAATAAAGGATCTAAAGTGCACCGTTTCAAGTAGTTTAGTAGACCATTCCCATTCTTTTGACACGGCACTACCCCTAAGCACTTTTAAACCTTCAAAAATTGCAATTGAACAACACCAGCTTGAGTAGATGCTCTAGGTAAGATAAAGCATTTGAATTCTCTAAAGCTTTAAGATCATGATGTATGTACTGCACATGTATTCTAGATAATACATAGCACAAGAATTCTCCTAAACTTTTAAAACAATGACTTGTGTACTGCTCAACTTACACAGTTAAACACTGTTTGAGCAAACATACAGTTGTGTCCATAATCATTTGAAGTAGACCCACAAACATTCCTAAATACAACTAACGTTCTCTAACAGAAAAATTGTTAAACGCATATAATAGTCTCCAGGAGAATAATGCTACAGGAAAACCATAGCTTAAGTCACCACATCGAGTGCCAAGTCACCCGTCCATTAAGAGTGATATGGAATCAAATAAACAGACAAAATGTTCTGCATAAATAATTCATGTCTGAAATCTATTTTATGGATGTTTGAGAATGTTAAAAATGCTACGGGCAAACATTTAATAGTCAGTCAACCGGGTGTCTTATCAAAAGGCAAAACTTCTCCCCTGTGCTCAAGAGAAGATAACACTGTAGAAATAAAAAAATAGACAGTGTTCCAACTTTAACCCAAATCAAAAGCAAGCGAAATTCTTTGAAAAGTCTACTCATATGGAATGCAGTACAGGGATTAAAAAAACCTCTAAGTGCATCTTCTATTTCCCACCGTCGAGAAACTATAAAACTAATTTTCAAAAAGGAGTACTATCAAACAACATGCTCCGCGTCAAGGATCACTGCAGTTCATAACACAATAGGACATGAGAGAGGCATTTTTCTTCTCGTCCATCTACAAACAGAAACCTTGAATCATGGTCAAACTTAGAGATCGAAACTGCATCATAAAATTAATAGTACCCTCTTAAGACAAAATGTCAATTCTGAAACATAAAATCTCAACATCATTCCCATGGACTCCCAAAACTGTGTAAGGTGAACAAAAACTTCAGAAAAAGGAAGTGACTTACTCAGTATATTGTGAAATAGAACTTAAAATGAAAACTTTTGAACGAAATCGATTCAAACTGTTCCGATACAAAAGATCGGGACAATAAACCCTAGAAAGGGAAACGATCGACTACGATAGATCAAAACAAGCGTAGAGCCAAAAATAGGCCGGAATCCGAAATGAAATCAGTCCGCTAGGGTCTTTCGATGGGTGGCGGCGGGAGAAATGGATTAGGGATTTGAACTAGAGAGGGGGGAAGGGGAACCTTTGGGGATCGGATGAGGCGGCGCGTCAACGGAGAGGTGGTGGCGGAGATCGGCGGCATTGGAGCGGTCGGCCATGATCGGAGGCTGAGGGAGTTGCAGAGCTCGAACTCGAAGAAAACCCTTGCTCGTCTCTTGGTTCGCTGTTACAGGTCTCGAGAACGGGAGGAAATGGCAAATATAGGCGGATAAAAAAAACCGATGAGGACTGGAGAGAAAATTTTATATTCAGTTGAACCCTGTCAAGTGTGAGAATTATGGATTGACTTCTTTTTGGGTTTGCAGTTGTAAATCAACGGGGCTCTAGTGCAAATAACTTTTGCCTTTTTGGTCCGAAGTGACAACGGATCGGATCCTATGAGAACCTGTTGCGGATCCATATAAATTCGTGGCAACCACATGGGCTGATCCAAGTGCAACCCATGGCAGTTAGCCTGTTTGGTTTGACAGAAGTAGTAGGAAAATGCATAAGGGCGTGTTTGATTTTACGAAACCAGTCGGAAGTGAGAAAAGTGAGAAGTGTAATTTTTCACTTTCGTTGTCCATTCAAATACTGAAAAAAAAAACTTCATCTCTTTTCTCTTTTCCTTTTCACACAATCATTTCCTCATTTTCACGGTACTGAGTTAATTTTGTGATCATATAAATCTTGTTTGTAATAAGTTACAACGCATAGCAGTTAATTTTGTGGTAATGTAACTCTTACTTGCATTTTAATTACAGTCTAAATTTTTTATAATTAAATTTTATTTTAATATATTTTATGGTTAATTTTTTGGTCAACTTTTCCACTTCCACTTCCACATTATTAGCCAAACACCGGAAATCATAATTTACCTTTTCACTTTCACTTCCCAGTTACCAACCAAACGCCAGAAAAGATATACACAAATTCTCATAATCCAGAAAGAAAAAAACTTACTTCTCACTTCTGCCCACTTTCTTGAATCCAAAAAGCCCCTAGATGAAAAATGAAAATAGGAAATGTGGAAGTGTAGCGAAAATTGAGATCTGTGTACTTTTCATTTCAGGTATTGGGTTATAGTGTGAAAGTATAAGTGAAAAAAATGTATTATTTTTTCTAATGTTTGATTAATAATGCGAAAATGAAAGTAAAAATATTCACCACAAAATTGATCATAAAATAATATTAAATTAAATATTTAATCTGAAGTAACATTTTTGACTGGAGTTGAATTGCTAGCTGGTTTCACATGACATCAAAATTAACTATTTTGAGTTACATACTTGACCACTGAATTTACTATAACACTCTGAAAGTGAGAAAGTGACAATGAAAATGAGAAAAAATAAAAGAAAAATGAGATTTTTTTCATTTCTCACGTCTAACTCAAAACAAACAAGAGAAGTAAGAAATGAGTTTTCTAACTTTTTATTTTTCTCTCACTTTCATGAATCTAAACAAGCCACAAGCTGGGGCTAACTAAATTTAGTTTCTAGTTATAAAGTTAAAAAGTTGATCATGTGATTGGATTGACAACACGTAGCTGTAGTTTTGAAATATATAAGAATAATTGTTTAATGTAGTTTTTCCCCCTTTTTGTCAAGAGAATCATTCAGAAATACAAGGGTTAGTAATCCATATTTTATTAAGAAATCAATCAATGATCCGTTTGCTCCTGGAGAAATGCCAAAATAAATCGAATGCCCCAGCGTTTGCATGAATTCTCTAGTTGAAAACTACTAACTTCAATGGTCACTTTATTTTGATTGTTAAAAACGAAAGTTGAATAAAATTTATTGGTATTAAAACTATTACTATTTAAGGACAATAATATAGTTCTCAAACTTATAATTCGTAAAATAAAACGAATGTAATTAGATAAATTATCTAACTAAAAACAAGCATGCATTTCATGTAATTATCTCGAGTTTGGGGACTTTCAAGCTTTGGTTTACAGTAGTTTTATGTTGGAAATATAAAGAATATATGTGAATCTTTGAGTTGAATTACGGCGAGATCCGTTGATATAATCAAGTGGATAATGGTTGGAGTTTCTCCTTTCATTGGGGATGAATGTGATATATTCACATGTTCAATTCTGACTTCGAATGAATGAGATATTCAAGTCTAAAGTCTGTCTAATTCGAAGCCAAAAGGAGACTAAAGGTAGCTAAAAACATTTAATCTCACATTGGCTATGGGATGAACGTTTGAAGTGTTTAAATAGAGAAAAATGGGAACAAAGGGTGTGCCTTTTGGGTACTTGGAGTTTTCGCGCGCGATTAGGGGAAATCATGCCCGCTGGCGGCGCCAGGCTCGTGTCCGGGTTCCCTACCCGGTCCGATTCTTTTTGAACCGGGTCTCAAGGGTATACGAATCATACCCGCTCCACCATCCGGATTCAAACCGTCCAGCGCAACGGCTGTCAGCAAACCGCCGCGAACAGTAGGGCGGTTACTGCGGTTGTTGTCTGAAACGAACCGTTGCAACGGTTCACACCGAACCGTTGCAACCGTTCGGTTGGGTTCGGACCATTATACCCCTCCCAGAGCACTATAAATAGCGCTCCACTTCTCTCAAACAAAACACAGAACACAACACAGAGAAAATAAAAGCAACTGAAGTGGGCTTTCTGTAACTCAAGTTCGACTGAAGTGGGCTTTCTGCAACTCAAGTTCAAAGTGACTTCCAACAGGAAGTGAGAATTCTGCAACTCGGATTTCGAAGCGACTTCCAAGAGATTTTAAAAAATTCGTTCCGAAAGAGAGCTTAGAAAATTCAACAGATTATTTAATAGAATTGTTGTCTGAATCTGGGACTTCCAAAGAAGAATATTCTTCTACCTTCCTCTTTTCTCTACAGTGGGTGCTCCTCCAAAGTAAAAACTAATATTCTTCCTGAAATTTGTCTTGGTCCTGCTGCTTCAATAATCCTGTGAAGGTACTGGTTAATTACGATTCGACCGTACGGTGATTTGGTAGTATTATCCAAATACCATGAAGCAGTGTTGTATCTTGGGAGACCAGCGTCCAGTAACCCGTTAGCACCGGTGCGGGGGACGTAATTGTCTTAAGGAGATTCGCTTTAAGCGTACATCACTCCTAAGTACTATATAAGTTTATTTTCTTTATACAGGTGTTATACTGATATTCAGTATATTGAGACTGACCTATACCAGTCTAATTGGTGTTTAAACAAGGAAGGTAATTGAAAGGTGGTTCTTTAATTAAGGAACGTTCTATTGAACGGAAAATCTCCCACCTGATATTAACCGACCTGGCCAATTAGATCGGTGATATTTAAGTGATATTGATTATCTATCAGATTGATCCTAGAAACTAACAACATTAAGACAATTATTTGAAGTTTCTTACTTTTGGTCTGCTTTCATTTGCAGAAAATGTCTAAGACTAATCAAGACAACTCAAGTAAGGCACCAAATATGCAGATACAAGCTTTGATGCCTACTCCACTTCCTAACTCGAAGTTGGAGAAGCCAGGAAAATTTGATGGCACAGAATTCAAGAGGTGACAACAGAAGATGCTCTTCTACTTGACCACTCTGCATCTGGCCAAATTCCTAAAAGAGGATCCACCAGAACCCGAACTGGTCGGGACTCAATCCTTGCAGTCGATGCATAGACTCAAGGTGACTTCCTTTGTCGAAACTATATTTTAAATGGACTGGATGACTCTCTTTATAATGTCTACAGTCCAATCACAACGGCAAAAAAATTATGAGCCAGTCTTGATAAGGAGTACAGGACTGAGGATGCCGGTACCAAGAAGTTCGTCGTAGGACGATTTCTCGAGTACATATGGTGGACAACAAAACTGTGATCAGTCAGGTGCAAGAGTTTCAACTTATGTTGCACGAGATAGAAGCCGAAGGTATGATTCTACCCGAAAATTTTTAGATTGCTACTATCGTGGAGAAACTCCCATCTACGTGGAGAGATTTCAAGAACTACCTGAAGCACAAGCGCAAGGAGCTGAAGGTGAAAGATCTCATTGTGAGGCTTCGAATTGAGGAGGACAACAGAAAGTCTAAGAAAAGGAGTAGTAAGAACTCCTATGAAGCCAAGGCCAATGTGATCGAAGACTCAAGGGGAAAGCGTCTGCTTCCAAAGGCTTAAAGCGAAAGAATACTGCCCAAGAGTACAAAGGGAAGATCCAAGAAGGAAATAACATGCGCTTTAAGGGAACCTGCTACATCTGCAATAAAAAAGGGTATAAGGCGAATGAATATCGCAGCCGTCTCAAAAAGAATAAGAAGAACCATCCACAGGCAAACCTGATCGACCATGCGTCGCCAAGCCTTTCAGCTGTGGCGTCAGAAGTGAATCTGACAACCAACAATAAGGATTGGTGGGTAGACACTAAAGCTACTCAGCACATCTGATCTGAAAAATTATTATTCTCTGAATATCATAAGCTAGAACAAGATGAGCAACTGTTCATGGGAAACTCAGCCATCTCCAAGGTTGAAGGAAAAGGAAAGATCATCCTGAAGTAGACATCTGGGAAAGAGCTTACTCTGAAAGATGTGCTACATGTTTCAGATATCCGCAAGAATCTGATCTCTGGAACAATACTTAGTAAGAAAATATTTAGAATGGTTTTTTGAATTAGATAAATTTGTACTTACTAAGGGTGGGATGTATGTGGGAAGGGTTATCTTATTGATGGACTTTTTAAAGCCATTGTTGCAGTGGTGGACAAAAAGTCTGTGTATTTGTACCCAAAGCTTTTAAATAAAGGAAAATCCTCTGTTTGTTTGCTTGAGTCTCCTACTTTATAGCATGCTAGATTAGGGCATGTAAATTACAAGTCATTAAAAAACTTGTCTAATTTAAGATATATTCTTAAACTCAACTTGAAAGAAATTTGCAAGTGTGTGATTTGTGTTGAGGCCAAGTTAGCGAAAAATTCATTTCACTAAATTGATCGAAATACGGAACCTTTAGGATTAATTTATAGCGATCTATGTGACTTGAAGTTTATGCCAACTAGAGGTGGGAAAAGGTATTTTATTACTTTTATTGATGACTGTACAAGATGTTGGCCCAAGGTTACAATCAACCCATGTTTAGTGTATTTTGATGATTACAAAACATATTAGTTATTTGTACTAATATCATTTGTTGTTTAAGTGTATTTCAGGTTTATTATCATACTAGAAGTACTCTCACTCATATACAAAGATTTTGGACTCAAATACAAGCTATTGGATTCAAGACAAGTCAAATTGGGCTCAAAGTGCAATATTGAAGATCAAGTGAAGATTGCCCATGTTGAAGTCTTGAAGACCTAGAAGCTTGTAAGTGTAGTTTTTGTTAAAGATAGGATATGTAAATTTTGGCTCTAGGATTTGCACACACATGTGTCTTGAATATGTCTATGTTTTTGAGAATGGTATTTCTAAGTTTATGCCTTAGTTCATACATACATGTACCCAAAGCCTTATATCTTCAAACTTGTTTAAATACATGTATATAAACTATTTTCAGCATAACACTTAGCTTAAGATTTTTAAAGGAATTTTTACAAATTTTTCTAACTCAAAAATCTGCCCAGAAAACTGTTTTCCAGGCAGACCGGTCGACCGACCCTAAATATCAGTCGACCGGCTGCTGTGGCCAGACATGCACGAGGCTGTGCATGTCTGCCGGTCGACCGACCCTAAATATCGGTCGACTGATTTTTGTGGTCTGCTCTCTGTATCTTTCGGTCGACTGGGTCGGTCGACCGATAGAAGGAAACTGTGTTTCCTTCTGTGAGATCGGTCGACTGGCAGTCGACCGGAGCCTCAACGGCTCTTTTGCCAGCAGAGCACCGGTCGACCGGCAGTCGACCGGTAGGCCTGCAACAAGCCCAACGGCTCTTTCCTCTTTGGGCTGTTCTGAAAATCTGTTTTATGTTTTCTCTTTAACAGAGTTTTTAGGAGTTGTTGGGGTGCTTTTGCAGAAGTTTTTAGCTGGAAAAATCAGAGTTTTTAACCTATTCTCTCCCTATAAATAGTGGAGAATAGGCCTTAGTTATAAACCAAGAAAAATACAAGTTTTCATTGTTTTTCAAGAGAAAGGGAAAAATAGTTTAAAGCATTCATTTCCATTCTTTTAAGTTTGATTTTCAGTTGTTGTTTGATTCTTAATATCACTCTACAACTGAAGCTTTTCTCACAAACACTTCTTAGAGCCAAAAATTTCATATTCTTTCTATAGGTGAAGTTGTAAAAGTGTGAGAGTGTTTGTAAAAGAGAAAGAGTGTTGTGGTCTAGTTGAGATCACCAATTTGTAATCCTTTGTTCTTGTGGAGACAAGTTCCTAAGGGGAATTTCTTTGTAAGGTGAAGCTACGGGCTTGAGGTCTTTGGAGGCCTAACTTGTACGGGATCCTAAGGGGATAGTGGAAACCCTTCACGGAGGTGAAGGCGGGGACTAGAGCTACGGGCTCGAACCTCGAAACAAATCACTTTATTTGCGATTGGCTTGGCGTTCCTCTTGCTTAATTTCTTGCTTTAAATTACTTCCAATTTATTGCTTGTGAACTAACTTTTATTTGTGCTATCCTTACTTGTTTATTTTACTTGCCTTCAATATTTCTTGCTACAATACTTGTGTGCATTTCATCATCGCATTTCATACTTGGAATTGTTCGATCACACCTCAATACAACACGGTTGCATTGCGCACCTCTAACCCATTTAAGGGGAATTGGGAGGAAGGAGTTCAGAACCTCGCAAGGGGTATTCGGCTCTTAGTCGTGTTTTGAGAGATCGTTGCATCACTCACTTAAGTAAAATTTGAAAAGAGCATTAGATTAGCAATTACACCTATTCACCCCCCCCTCTAGGTGTATTTCAATTGGTATCAGAGCTTGGACTCTAGGATTTGGCTTAACAACCTTAGAGAGATCCTTATATTGCTAATCACTTCATTCATTTCCACATAGTAAACATGGCCGATGGAATTAAGACCCCACCTAAGTTTGATGGACTTAACTTTCCCATATGGAAGGTTAAGATGACCGTTTTCTTGCAATCTCTAGGTAGTCGAGTTGCAAAGGCCGTGACTAAACAATTTAGTGTACCCCCGGTGATGAATCCACTTGGTCCGAAATTGAGACCAAGGAGTTTGATGCCAATGCTAGGGCTCATTATGCACTCCTACAAGCCCTCAATGATGATGACATAGCTAGAGTCATCCATTGCAAATCCGCCTATGAGATTTGGACCCATTTGCTAGTAACACATGAGGGGACATCACAAGTGAAGAGGGCCAAGATAGACCTTCTTCGGTCCCAATATGAAAATTTTTGCATGCAAGAGAATGAAACCATAGATGATATGGTTACTAAGTTTACAAAGATTACTAATGGTCTTGCTTCTCTAGGTGAAGAAATCAACAATGACCAAAGGGTGAGAAAGATCATCCGGGCTCTCCCTCCATCATGGGAAGTGAAAGCTACAACATTGAAGGAACTCAATGACAAAGATGAGATTGAGCTCATTGGACTCATTGGTAACTTGAAGACCCATGAGATGGAGAGAAAGGCAAGGGAGGACATGGCACCTACCAAAAAGAAGACCATTGCCTTCAAAAGTCATGCTACCTACTCCGACGAAGATGACGAAGAAGAAGATGACGAGGAGCTCTCACTTCTAGTCAAAAATGTCCGGAGGATGTACAACAAGGCAAAGTACCAAGGAAGGAGGAGATGGCAAGGAGGCAAGGAAGAAAGGAAGATCATTTGCTTTAATTGCCAAAAGCCGGGACACATAGTAGCGGAGTGTCCGGAACAAGTGAAGCCATCCTCATCCAAGAAGCCATACAAGAAGAAGGCTATGAAAGCAACATGGGATGACGAAAGTGAATCCGAGGAGGAGATCGACACCGCCAATATGTGCTTCATGGCAAATGAGAGCACAAGCAAGGTAACCCCCTCAACTCTTCTTGATGATGATTCATCCATGGATGAGCTAGGAGAAGCTTTTATGGAACTTTCTGGTAATTATGATTTCTTAAAGAAGAAATATTTAAAAATGAAAAAGGACAATGAATCACTTAATATTCAAATTGTAAATCTTTCTAAAGAAAATAATGATTTACATTCTTCTTTAGTTTCCACTAAAATGATTTTGAAAAATATAAGATTGCTTGTAAAGGAAAGACCCCATTTGTAGACTCTAATGAGATTGCCATGCTTAAGGAAAGATTAGACTCATTAGATGTTGTTTTGAAAAAGTGTAGTGAGTTTGATAAAAAGAAGATGGAGAATATGTTTCCTAAGAAACAAGCTCCTAAGAAAAATATTCATCATGCTCATGCTCATGTACATGCTACACAACCTATGCATCATGGCAAACCCCCAAAGCATGCTCACACTTCACATATACACCATGCATTTATGTATAGAAAAGTGTACTCATGTTCACATTGTGGACGGAAAGGACACTTAGCTAATTTTTGTTATGATAGACTAAGTGCATCACACCATAATGTTTGGGTTCGTAACACTAACTTTCAAGGACCCAAGAAAGTTTGGGTACCAAAGTCAACTATTGTTTTAAATGATGTAGGTACTTTCCAAAGCTCAAAGACGTAGAGGTTTATGGTATCTTGATAGCGGTTGCTCAAGGCACATGACTTGGGACATCAACAACTTTGCAACCCTATCAAGATATCATGAAGGTGGCACCGTCACCTTCGGAGATGACGCCAAGGGTAAAATCATCGGTATTGGTAATGTAAAACTTGGCACCTCTCCTCTAATTGAAAATGTTGTTTTAGTTGATGGCCTCAAGCATAATCTCTTGAGTGTTAGTCAACTTTGTGATAAAGGTTTTGATGTAGTTTTTGACAATGTTGCTTGTAAAGTAATTGATAGAACTTCCAATGTTTGTGTATTTTCCGGTTTTCGTGAAAGCAATGTTTATATGATTGATATGTTAAATATGTCTTGTAATATAACATGTTTAAAAGCCCTCGATGACGACTCTTGGTTGTGGCATAGGAGATTAGGCCACGTTCATTTGACCATATTTCTAGGCTTAACTCTAAGGAAATGGTGAAGGGTATTCCTTCATTGAACTTTGAAAAGGACCGAGTTTGTGACGCATGTCAATTTGGGAAACAAACTAAGTCCTCATTCAAATCAATTAAGGATATCATGTCATCACGTCCATTAGAGCTAATCCACATGGACTTATTTGGCCCAACTCAAACCAAAAGTTTAAGTGGGAGTAGATTTGCTTATGTTTTAGTAGATGATTTTTCGCGTTTTACTTGGGTTTATTTTCTTGAACACAAAAGTCAAACCTTTTCACATTTTCAAGCCTTTAAGAAAAGAGTTGAAAAGGAAAATGACTCCTCAATAATTAAAATAAGAAGTGATAGAGGAGGTGAGTTCATTAACCTTCCCTTTACCACTTTTTGTGAGGAACATGGAATAAAACATGAACTTTCTTGTCCTAGAACTCCACAACAAAATGGAGTAGTTGAGCGGAAAAATCGTACTTTACAAGAGATGGCTAGGACAATGTTGAATGAATATGGCCTACCACATTATTTGTGGGCCGAGGCCGTTCATACTTCATGTTACATTGCAAATCGTGTTTTCCTATGTAAAAATACTACTAAGACTTCTTATGAGATGTATTTTTCTAGAAAACCTAATGTTTCTTATTTCAAAGTGTTTTGGTTGCAAATGTTTTGTTTTAAATACAAATATTAATTTGGGAAAATTTGATGCAAAAGCATATGAGGCTATTTTTGTAGGTTACTCAAATACTAGTAAGGCTTATAGAGTCTTCAATAGGTCAACTTTGAATATTGAGGAATCTATTCATGTTAAATTTGAGGAATCTAACAAGTTTGTTAAGAATTGTGTAGAAATTGATGCTTTAGATGAAGGTTTGGAGAAAGTGACCTTGGAGGATGCTTCTACCATGGAGACAAGCCAAAGGATGGTGATGGAAGTGAAGCCAAAGTGGAAGAGGCTCAAGGAAATGAACATCGAGCAAATGAAAAGGAGCACTCTCAACCACTACCAAAGGATTGGAGATTCAACCCTCATCATCCCAAGGACCTCGTCATAGGTGAAGTATCAAAAGGGGTAACCACTCGCTCTAAGATTCAAGATTTTTGTGATAATTTTGCTTTTATTTCACACATAGAACCTAAAAATGTCCTCGAGGCCGAGGCCGATTCATATTGGTTGCTTGCCATGCAAGAGGAGCTCAATCAATTTGAGCGCAACCAAGTTTGGCACCTTGTTCCTAGGCCCCAAGATAGACCTACTATTGGCACTAAATGGATCTTTAAGAACAAGTTGGATGAATCGGGTAATGTAGTTAGAAACAAGGCTAGGTTAGTTGCCCAAGGTTACACTCAAATCGAAGGGATCGATTTTGAAGAAACCTTTGCACCCGTAGCACGGCTCGAAGCCATACGGATGACCTTAGCATATGCCTCATTTAAAGATTTTAAGTTATTTCAAATGGATGTAAAGAGTGCCTTTCTTAATGGTTATATTGATGAGGAGGTGTATGTTGAACAACCCCCCGGGTTTGTTGATCCTACACACCCTAATTATGTTTATAAATTAGATAAAGCACTATATGGTTTGAAACAAGCCCCTAGGGCTTGGTATGAAAGATTGTCTTCATTCTTGATTTCAAATGATTTTAAGAAAGGAAAAGTGGATAAAACATTATTTACCAAACATATAGATCAAGATATCCTCATAGTTCAAATTTATGTTGATGACATTATTTTTGGATCTACTAATGTTTCACTTTGCAAGAATTTTGAATCATGCATGAAAAGGGAATTTGAGATGTCTATGATGGGGAGCTCAACTTCTTCCTTGGACTTCAAATCAAGCAACGTAGTGATGGGACATTCATCAACCAAGCCAAGTACACCAAAGAACTCATCAAGAGGTTCGGGCTTGAAGGATCCAAAGTAGCAAAGACTCCCATGGCAACCACTACGAAACTTGACAAGGATGAACAAGGTAAGGAAGTAGACATCAAATTATTTCGTAGCATGATTGGTAGTTTACTCTATCTTACGGCTAGTAGGCCGGATATAATGTTTTCCGTATGTTTGTGTGCACGTTTTCAATCATGTCCTAAGGAATCACACTTAATAGCGGTAAAACGCATAATTAGGTATCTTAAGGGCACAATTGATTTAGGTTTGTGGTATCCGAAAACTAACCAATTTACCATGACTAGTTATTCGGATGCCGACTATGCCGGTTGTCGGGTAGATAGGAAGAGCACAAGTGGCACTTGCCAATTCTTGGGCAATTGTCTTGTGTCTTGGTCTTCCAAAAAGCAAAATAGTGTAGCCCTTTCAACCGCCGAGGCGGAGTATGTGGCAGCCGGAGCTTGTTGTGCACAAGTACTTTGGATGAAACATACTCTTCTCGACTTTGATTTACATTTTGATCATGTTAAGATTTATTGTGATAATACTAGTGCTATTCACATGACCAAAAATGCTAATCAACATAGTAAAACCAAACATATAGACATTAGATATCATTTTCTTAGAGATCACTTTGAAAAAGGTGACATAGATATTGATTTTGTTTCTACCGATTTTCAACTTGCGGATATTTTCACAAAACCTTTAGATTATGCAAGATTTTCTTTTATTTGTGGTGAATTAAATGTTTGTAAAATTGATACTTAAAGTATCTTAGTTTGTTTTGTTTTGGTTTTTAATATGTGTTAAATTTTTTTTGTTTTAACCCTTTTTGATGTATGACAAAAAGGGGGAGAAAAATGTATGAGTTTGGAGAAATACTAAGTTGTTTTTTAGTTGTTTTAATATTTGGTTCATGTTTGAGTTTCTTATTTATGGTGATGACTTTGTTTTTTTTAAAAAAAAAAAATGATTTTTGTATGCTTACATAGTTTCTCATATTCATGTTAAATATATAGCATTGTTTAAGGGGGAGCTTTCCAAGCTCTTTCTCCTTTTATTTGTTTAATAACTCATATGTTTTGTCATCATCAAAAGGGGGAGATTGTTGGCCCAAGGTTACAATCAACCCATGTTTAGTGTATTTTGATGATTACAAAACATATTAGTTATTTGTACTAATATCATTTGTTGTTTAAGTGTATTTCAGGTTTATTATCATACTAGAAGTACTCTCACTCATATACAAAGATTTTGGACTCAAATACAAGCTATTGGATTCAAGACAAGTCAAATGGGCTCAAAGTGCAATATTGAAGATCAAGTGAAGATTGCCCATGTTGAAGTCTTGAAGACCTAGAAGCTTGTAAGTGTAGTTTTTGTTAAAGATAGGATATGTAAATTTTGGCTCTAGGATTTGCACACACATGTGTCTTGAATATGTCTATGTTTTTGAGAATGGTATTTCTAAGTTTATGCCTTAGTTCATACATACATGTACCCAAAGCCTTATATCTTCAAAACTTGTTTAAATACATGTATATAAACTATTTTCAGCATAACACTTAGCTTAAGATTTTTAAAGGAATTTTTACAAATTTTTCTAACTCAAAAATCTGCCCAGAAAACTGTTTTCCAGGCAGACCGGTCGACCGACCCTAAATATCAGTCGACCGGCTGCTGTGGCCAGACATGCACGAGGCTGTGCATGTCTGCCGGTCGACCGACCCTAAATATCGGTCGACTGATTTTTGTGGTCTGCTCTCTGTATCTTTCGGTCGACTGGGTCGGTCGACCGATAGAAGGAAACTGTGTTTCCTTCTGTGAGATCGGTCGACTGGCAGTCGACCGGAGCCTCAACGGCTCTTTTGCCAGCAGAGCACCGGTCGACCGGCAGTCGACCGGTAGGCCTGCAACAAGCCAACGGCTCTTTCCTCTTTGGGCTGTTCTGAAAATCTGTTTTATGTTTTCTCTTTAACAGAGTTTTTAGGAGTTGTTGGGGTGCTTTTGCAGAAGTTTTTAGCTGGAAAAATCAGAGTTTTTAACCTATTCTCTCCCTATAAATAGTGGAGAATAGGCCTTAGTTATAAACCAAGAAAAATACAAGTTTTCATTGTTTTTCAAGAGAAAGGGAAAAATAGTTTAAAGCATTCATTTCCATTCTTTTAAGTTTGATTTTCAGTTGTTGTTTGATTCTTAATATCACTCTACAACTGAAGCTTTTCTCACAAACACTTCTTAGAGCCAAAAATTTCATATTCTTTCTATAGGTGAAGTTGTAAAAGTGTGAGAGTGTTTGTAAAAGAGAAAGAGTGTTGTGGTCTAGTTGAGATCACCAATTTGTAATCCTTTGTTCTTGTGGAGACAAGTTCCTAAGGGGAATTTCTTTGTAAGGTGAAGCTACGGGCTTGAGGTCTTTGGAGGCCTAACTTGTACGGGATCCTAAGGGGATAGTGGAAACCCTTCACGGAGGTGAAGGCGGGGACTAGAGCTACGGGCTCGAACCTCGAAACAAATCACTTTGTTTGCGATTGGCTTGGCGTTCCTCTTGCTTAATTTCTTGCTTTAAATTACTTCCAATTTATTGCTTGTGAACTAACTTTTATTTGTGCTATCCTTACTTGTTTATTTTACTTGCCTTCAATATTTCTTGCTACAATACTTGTGTGCATTTCATCATCGCATTTCATACTTGGAATTGTTCGATCACACCTCAATACAACACGGTTGCATTGCGCACCTCTAACCCATTTAAGGGGAATTGGGAGGAAGGAGTTCAGAACCTCGCAAGGGGTATTCGGCTCTTAGTCGTGTTTTGAGAGATCGTTGCATCACTCACTTAAGTAAAATTTGAAAAGAGCATTAGATTAGCAATTACACCTATTCACCCCCCCCTCTAGGTGTATTTCACAAGATACTGTTATGTGTATCTTTTAAACAGTAAAGATGAGGCAATGAATATGTTTATAACATATAAAGCCGAAGTTGAGAATCAACTCAACAAGAATATCAAGATTCTAAAATCCGATAGAGGCGGAGAATATGAATCAAATGATTTTAGCGAGTTATGTGCTAAATTTGGTATAATCCATCAAACTACAGCACCATATACTCCTCAGCAAAATGGAATTGCTGAACGAGAGAACAAAACTTTGAAGGAGATGGTCAATTCCATGCTCATAAGTTCTGGAGCTCCGCGGAACTTGTGGGGGGAAGCTCTGGTAACTGCAAATTATATTCTAAACAGAATACCCTACAAGAAACTTAGTCTTATACCATTTGAGTTATGGTATGGAAGGACACCTTCCTATCATTATCTCAAAATGTAGGGGTGCCTTGCAAAGGTGCTTGCACCATTACCTAAAAAGACTAAGTTGGGAGCAAGAACTATGGACTGCATATTCATAGGCTATGCCTTGCATAGTAGTGCCTATAGGTTTCTGGTTCATAAAACAGAGATACTAGATATTCATATAAATATGATTATCGAATTTAGAGATGCTGTGTTCTTTGAAGATATTTTTCCATATAAACGGGAAATAGATAAGACTCCTGGGAAAAAAACACATGAGATGGCGTTCAGGGACGAAAGCCCCGAAGAACCAATTGTTAATGCGGAAACTGAACCAAGAAGAAGTCATAGATCTAAAATCTCAAAATCTTTTGGTTCAGATTTCATAGCATACGCTATTGAAAGCGAGCCTCAAACTTTTAAAGAGGCTATGTCTACCTCAGAAGTACAAATGTGGAAAGAAACTATAAATAGCGAAATATAATCCATACTAAGTAATCATACTTGGGAATTGACAAACTTGCCTTATGACAATAAACTAATTGGGTGTAAGTAGGTTTCAAAAGAAAATTAAAACCCGATAGATTTATTGATAAGTACAAGGCTAGATTAGTAGCTAAGGGTTATCGACAAAAGGAAGGACTTGACTACTTCGATACTTATTCACCAGTAACAAGAATAACCTCCATTCGAATGTTGATTGCAATTGCAGTACTGTATAGCTTAGATATCTATCAAATGGATGTCAAGACTACATTCTTAAATGGTGAATTAAATGAAGAAATATATGGAGCAACCTGAAGGTTATAGTCAAGTTCCAAGAACACAAAGCGTGTAAATTGATAAAATCCTTATACGGTCTAAAGCAGGCTCCAAAACAATGGCATGAGAAATTTGATAGTGTCATGATCAAAGATGGATTCACTATCAATGAATGCGATAAGCGTGCTTAAAATAAAACAGTTGGAAATGTATGTATCATTGTTTGTCGACATGTTTATACTTGGGATTAATATTGAAATTATTAAGTCCACTAAGAAAACGTTATCCAACAATTTTGACATGAAGGATCTGCGGGTTACTGATGTAATTTTAGGAATTAAAATCACAAGAACACCAGATGGAATCTGTCTATCTTAATCTCACTACATGGAGAAGATGATAGAAAGATTCAAGGATCATGGGATAAAGAATAATACAAATCCTTTTCTCCCACACATCCACCTTCATAAGAATACACGAACTGGGATACGCCAGTTGGAGTATTCTCAGATTATCAGAAGTCTAATGTATTTGATGAATTGCACTAGATCCGATATTGCTTCCGCTATAAGTAAGCAAGCAGATACACTAGTAACACCAGTGATGATCATTGGACTATTCTACTACGAATATTGGGTTACGTATCACATACGAAGGAATATGCTTGAGATACGGACAATATCCACCTGTACTTGAAGGATACAGTATGCTAATTGGATTGCAGATTCTGAGAAATCAAAATCAACTAGCGGATACGTATTTACTCTATGAGGAGCAGCGGTATCTTGAAAATCTTTCAAACAAACATGTATTGCCCGTTCTACTATGGAATCGGAATTCATAGCCTTAGATAAGGCCGGAGAAGAAGCAGAATGGCTTCGACAATTTTTAGAAGATATACCATTATGGCAAAAGGCAGTGCCCGCTATATGCATATACTGCGATAATCAAGCAGCTACATCTAGGGCACAAATGTTATATACAACGGTAAGTCTAGACATGTTCGTCGTAGACATAATACCGTTAAGCAGTTGCTCTCAAATGGAATTATCTCTATTGACTTTGTCTCGTCAAAAGATAATTTAGCGGATCCACTCACTAAGGTTTAAGTGGAGGGCGTATAAACTGCGCATCGAGGGGAATGAGTCTAAAAGCCTAACCTTACCGAGTCAGCTTAATGGAAACCTCACTTAGCAACTGAAGATCCCACGGACTAAGTTCAACAGGAAAAATTAGTTATGATTGACTCAGCAAGTAAGCACTTAGGAGTTTGACTCCAACCCATTCCTAAGGTGCACATAAGTGCTTTCTACAAGTGGATTAAGGATAAACTTAACGCTTTTAATTATACGTATATCTTGTTACTAAACGAGTGGAGCAGAGTAGACTACTCTTAATAGGACGATCACCTATGTGAGTATAGAGTTGGGTCGGCTCTTTGGGAATTTCTATGGAGGCTGTTATTCCCTAAAAATACTCTCTGAAACCAAGAATGTTCAGGGCCAAAATGGACACAACCGAGAACCAAAGTTGATTTGGAAAGTTACCGTGTGAAGCTTGTTGATTTGGCTAACGGCTAACAGTTCAAGACCTAGTTTACTGATTAGTCAGCAAGTCCGATAAAATTTTCACTATGGAAGGTTCAAGGCCTAGTTCACCTATCCTGATGCAGTTTCTTTTCTAAAGTACCTTTCACTATAGAGTCAGTTTCTTTGTATGTCAATTCCTTGAATCTCCATTCATTGCGGGGGACTGTTGGAAATGAAAAATATATGTGAATCTTTGAGTTGAATTACAGCGAGATTCGTTGATAGAATCAATTGGATAATGGTTGGAGTGTGTTCTCCTTCCATTGGGGATGAACGTAGTATATTCACATGTTCAATTCTGACTTCGAATGAATGAGATATTCAAGATCTAAAGTTTGCCTTATTCAAAGCTAAAAGGGGACTAAAGGTGCTAAAAGCATTAGTCCCACATTGGTCATGGGATGAAAGTTTGAAGTGTTTAAATAGAGAAAAATGGAAACAAAGGGTGTGCCCTTTAGGTACTTGGAGTTTTCGCGTGCGATTATGGGGAAACCATGCCCGCACGTGCTTGTGCCGCCGCTGGCGGCGGCCGGTACCGGGCCGGGCTCGGGTCCGGGTTCCCTACCCGGTCCGGTTCTTTTTGAACCGGGTCTCGCGGGTATGCGAATCATACCCGCTCCGCCATCCGGATTCGAACCGCCCAGCGCAACGACTGTCCGCAAACCGTCGCGAACAGTTGGGCGGTTGCTGCAGTTGTTATCTGAAACAAACCGTTGCAACGATTCAGACCGAACCGTTGCAACCATTCGGTTAGTGTAACGCCCCGATCCGGCGGGTACGGAGACGTTACTGCAACGTATATACGCAGGTCAGAAATACCCTCACGTATATACGCTAAGCATCAGTACAGGCAAGAATCAGAGTACGGAAGCAAGTGGTGCATTATACATTCCAACACATGAGTACAATTACAAAGTTATCACCAGGGGTGATCCAATATTACATGAATATTACATCACTGATATGCGCAATTGCGAGATTACAAGGAGATGTACAAGTATGAACAATACAAAAGGCACTCACGAGTGTACAAAAGGAAAACTCGAGAGGCACACAGGGGGTCTGGAAGGTTAGAGCTTCAGATGGTCTGTTGGAGATCCACGCTACCGCTGCGCCATTCTGATCAGCAACTGGAAGAATCCACACGCTCCAAGCTCCATGACCTAGACATGAGGATCCAGGGGAGTCAGATGAAACTCCCCAGGCGAGTGGTGATACAAAAGCCAAGTGGCGAGCAAGGATAAGTACATGTAAAGTGATAAAATCAAATAAAGCCGAGGACGAGCAAATCTGATTGTATGGTTTCAGATCACAGCTCCATAAGACTAGTACATCGAAGGAATAATCCAAACAAGGAAACCCTCATCTATATACCTTTATCTCATGTCGCCATAATCCAAGCACATACAACCCGACTGTACTCAGGGCATGATAAGAAAATGAACAGGAGGCAGGTGGATACAAGGGATAAAGCAGAGCATGAGCAGCTAATATAATAATAACCATAAAACCGGAAATCCGATGTAAAATCCAGTACAAGCAAATATAGTGAGGCATATCACAGATTCATAGCCGTTTAAGTTGCAGGCTTCAGTATGCGTCCCATTCCACATACTTTTACTTACAACTTAAAGAGCAGGTTATCAACTTGGCACTTTATTATTATTACTCGTCTTACCCTGATATCTAGATATGTGAACTAGCGTCCCAGCACACATATATCCATATCTGAGTAAAGCAAGGTTGTTATTGGAAACCAGCGGGGGTATCAACGAACTATGTTTACAGTGGGTCCCGTACATGCCCGGGACCACGACCCAGGACGTTCCATCGCTAGAGTATGGAACCAGCCGCAAGGCTTCAGGAGGTTCTTATTGTATGCCCTTATCAAGATGGTACCAAGAAGGAGGGAGCCAGCACTCCCCTCGGTCGCCTGGAGGCCCACAGGTCAGACCGGAAGTTTTAGTTGCAAAACATGCCTAGTACCACTGTAAACACGAACACATATTGATAGCCGCGAGTTTCCCCCGACCCGATACAAGTTGTTCCTTTTATGAATTATTAGATGATTATCAGATTCCGGGAATGAGCAAGAGTAAGTCAGGAATATCAGGAATGCAGATATATCAGGAGTACTGTACGTATTATAATGTATCCCATGTGTATCAGGAGTACATTTTGTACTATCAAGATGTCAGGTCATCATTCCCGTTATCGTGATAATCATAAGAGTCAAGTATATCATACTGGGTGTCAAGTGATAGCATGACAAGAGGATGATATTAGACAGGTAACCAGACATGTCAAGCGATTGATATTAGTCCGGTGGCAAGTCATGTCATAACAAGAGGTCTTGCCAAGTGGTAGCATGTCCGATGTTAGGTGATAACAATTCAGTTGTCAGGTGATATACATGTGTTAAATAGTAGCATGAAAATGACAGGTATGAAGTAATGGCACGGTAAGTGTTAAGATATCAGGTAAATACATGGCATGTGATAGAATAGTAGCTGAGCACAATCAAGCGGAGCTGAGCAAGCTGGAAGTATAGACAGCAAACAGTATTTAACATTGGAGCGTCTGGCGAGGTTACCGGGACGACTCGGCTGAAGTGCGAGCGGTAAATCCGGCAGCAACTCGCCTAGACGAATCCAGTGGTAAAGTGCTGAACGCTGATCATGATAACCAGGCGGAGCTGAACAAGCTGGAGGCACAGGCAGCGAACAGAGTTTAGACACTAATGCGCTCTGCGAGGTTACCGGGATACTCGGATTAAGATACGAGTAGAAAATCCGGCAGCAACTCGCCTAAACGAATTTAGTGAATAAAGCACTGAGCGCTAAGTATGCTCACCAGACGGAGCTGAGAAACCTGACGGTCCCAATCACGTCCCTTTCGAGATAGTGAGTGACCGGAGGCTGAAGGGTCGGCCACGCATAGTATAAAGCAGTAAAACACATCACAGGCATGGTATATGTACAAGAATGAAACTACCCTAATACAAACATTCGTCACAGAGCAATACATGTCCAGATATTGGCACTCGGCCATACACAGATACAGGGACTCAGCCCAATACAAAATACATGGAAACATGGAGTAAAACACATGTCGATGGAGACGAGAGCGAGAGCACTCGCCTAAATCACCGGAAAGCCGAAAAGTCTGGAATCCATGGAACTCGTGCACGCGCCATAAATAATATATAATTATGAGGAGAGAGAAAGTGAAGAGGAGAGAGAAAGAGTTAGAAGCCTAGAGAGAGAAGCATATGGAAGGAGAGAGTGCACAAGGTGACGCGGGTTTAGAGAGTGAGAGCGGGGGTCGCAGACGCGGGAGTCGCGTCGCGGGGTTAGCAAACGCAGGAATCACAGACGCGGGAGTCGCGTTGCGTAGGGGCCACAAATGCGGGGTTCGAGATCCGCGTTTAAATCAGGACGCGAGGAGAACGCAGACGCGGTCGTTAGTCCGCGTCGCGTTAGAACGGGGAGAACACAGACGCGGGTATTATCTCCGCGTCGTGTTAACATGAGAGGAACGCAGACGCGAGTCTGGACTCCGCGTCACGTCAGAATGAATAGAACACAGACGCGGACATGAGCTCCGCGCTGCGCCGATACAAGAACGCGTAGATCGCGTTAAACAGATACCAAGAACGCGAAGACTCGCGTAAGGAATTGCCTGGACGCGGGAGTGAGATCCGCGTCAACAATCAACAGATAGAAAGAGAGAGACAGGGAAAAGGTGATCTCATTGGTGGTGGTGTCGTTGCAATTGTCACCGAAGTGATTACCGAAATAATCGTGAACGATTACCGGAATAATCACCGGAGACGTTACCGACGAAGAAGAGCTCGGCCCCAATCCAAAAGGAGTGGCCGGCCCAGATAAGAGTCATTTCCAAATGGAGAAGACGAACTGGAAGAGGAACCAGGATGAAAAGAAAGAAACAGAGAAGGAAAGGAAAGAAGAAAGAAAGTTAATCAGGGGAGAGAGAAAGTTATCAGGAGAAAGAGAGTGATTAGGAAAGAGAGGAGAGAGAGAGACCCAGGAGAGAGAGTGAGAGGTCCAAGAGAGAGAGAGAGAGACCCAAAGAGGGAAAAGAGAGAGAAGGGGGCTGTTGCCCCCTTGCTCCCGCACACAGCGCCCCCTCTGGGGCGCTCTGCCTGGCCGCCGGCCAGGTGGCGGCGCCGGGCGGCGCTGGCCAC
The DNA here is from genome assembly GCA_038442645.1 of Agave tequilana. NCBI lineage: Eukaryota > Viridiplantae > Streptophyta > Magnoliopsida > Asparagales > Asparagaceae > Agave > Agave tequilana. The sequence continues at coordinate 84,936 of JAVJIF010019746.1, forward strand.
CGGCAGAGAAGGAGGGGGCAGCGCCCCCTCAACAGAGAAGGGAGGGCGCTGTGCCCCCCTCCAGCAAAAGAAAAGAGAAGGGGGGCCGTTGCCCCCCTCTCAGGCCATGCACAGGGGGCCCAGGTGGGCCCCCTGGCCGCCCACGGCCGCCGGCAGGGCGCCGGCGGCGCCGGATCCGGGGTGGCTCCGGCCACCCCAAAAGTGAGGGGAATGGGGAAGGAGTCTTGTGGTGGTGGTGGAGATGAGTTTGGTGGTTGTTTGGAGGTGGTGGTGGAGGAATTGGAAGAGATGGGAGGAGGAGGAGGAGTTGGGTGTTGTAGGGGTGAAGTTGGGTGGAGTAGATGGTGGTGGAGGTGGTTAATTGAAGAAGGAGAGGGTGGATTTGATGGTGGTTTTGAGGAGGAAGGAGGTGGAGATGGTGGTTGTGTTATTGGTGATGGAGGAGAGGAAGCTAGGCCGGAGTTGGGGTCCTCGCCGGCGACGTGGCCGGAGCGCCGGCGGTGGTGGCCGGTTGGGGTCGGCCCTCTCTTGGAGGAGGAGAAGAGGGAGAAAGGATATGAGGAGAAGTGAAGAAGAAAGAAAGAAAATAGAAAAGAAAAAGAAAAGAAAAAGGGATGATGATGGGAAAGGGGTAGGTGAGGGGTGTGGTGATGGGATGCGGCCCACATGGAGGGGAGTGGGCTGCTGGGGTTGTTGGGAGAAAAGAAAGAAAAGAAAGAGGAGAAAGACAAGATTTGAAGAAAATAATAATATTATAATATGGTCGCGAAAAAATCGACTGTTCCAGAAAAATCCCCAAAAATACCCGGAGGTAGAAAACGTCATCTTGAGGAATAATACGAAATCGGTTTTCAGAAATAAAATCTCATTTTCAAATTAAAAATCCGGAAGTCAACCGCCGATACCGGTCTACACCGGGTCGGCCGGATTTTGATAAATTCCAAAAAATCCCAGAAAATGTATTAAAGAATAAAATATGATTTTAAGAAGTAAAGTGAAAGCGGAATTCAGAAATTCAACTCCGATTGTAAACTAAAAATACTGGAATCAACCAGCGATACTGGCCGATACCGAATCCGGTGGAATTTTCATAAATTCATAAAATCCTCAGAAAAAGTATTTAGATGGGAAATGTAATTTTAAGAAATAGTGTAAAAAGACACTCCTTGAAATTCCAATCCGTTTGTAAGTTAAAAATCCGGGAATCGGTCAGCGGCACTGGTCGACACCGGTTTTGAAGATTTTCAATTTAATTCAGAAAAATTCCAGAAAATCATAGAAAATCTAAAATATTGGAAAACGATATTTAAAACTAAAATCGGTTAAATCGGAATACCAGAATGATCAAATCGAGTAATACCCTAGGATCGGGCCCTCGGTTCAGACTAGGGCTGACTCCGAGTCCACGAATCCAAATCCAAGACAAAACATTCATATAAATAATTCATAATATAAATAAATACAAGAAGTAAATCGAAAAATACGATCGAAAAATCTGAATACGCAACTAAGTACGTATTCCGGGAGCGGGGTGTTACAATCCATCCACCTTACAAAAAATTGCGTCCTCGCAATTTCGATAAGGGGTAAATTGAACATAAGGAGGACAAGGACGGGAATTATACCAATTAAGATATGAAGCACTATAGGTAGGGCCTTCAAGTTGACTGATCAATAACCAGAATATAGAAATCTTCTGCACTTCCGGCTGTATAAATCTTCGAACAATGCCGAATAATACTGACTGATAACACAGCTTAGCAATAGAATTCCAGCTGTACTGCATACTTAGTATCACTCTGAGAATGAGCCAGAACACCAAAGATAAAGAAAACCCTGATAGTCCTGAGCATAATAAAGAAGACCGATAATTAAGAATTTCGAATACCAGGCATCAATCACTCTGAAAGATATAGCCGAGAATATAGAATATCCGTAGAGAATCCCGACTACTGACTTCTGAAAGATAACCCGTTCGAGATCAATCCTGAGAATACCCGAGCTTCATAGAGTTGCCGAAGAGATCATCTCATAGCTTCATCCAGAACCAGCCACTACCTCTCTAGTATATCCATATCTTAAGTTGGTATAAAGGCTTCGAAAAAACCAAAATCGGGTAAGATAGGAAGGATTAGGGATCAAAGGAGAGATGATCAAGAAAATAGATAACTCTGTAATTGTAGTTGGATTGAATAATCAGGACTCATGCATTCCAGTTGCAAATTTCTTTACCATTAATTTGCAATCTGGACGTACTGAGGAGGTGAGAGCCTAAGCTCTGATACCAACCTGTAATGCCCCGATCCGGCGGGTACGGAGACGTTACTGCAACGTATATACGCAGATCAGAAATACCCTCACGTATATACGCTAAGCATCAGTACAGGCAAGAATCAGAGTACGGAAGCAAGTGGTGCATTATACATTCCAACACATGAGTACAATTACAAAGTTATCACCAGGGGTGATCCAATATTACATGAATATTACATCACTGATATGCGCAATTGCGAGATTACAAGGAGATGTACAAGTATGAACAGTACAAAAGGCACTCACGAGTGTACAAAAGGAAAACTCGAGAGGCACACAGGGGTCTGGAAGGTTAGAGCTTCAGATGGTCTGCTGGAGATCCACGCTACCGCTGCGCCATTCTGATCAGCAACTGGAAGAATCCACACGCTCCAAGCTCCATGACCTGGACATGAGGATCCAGGGGAGTCAGATGAAACTCCCCAGGCGAGTGGTGATACAAAAGCCAAGTGGCGAGCAAGGATAAGTACATGTAAAGTGATAAAACCAAATAAAGCTGAGGACGAGCAAATCTGATTGTATGGTTTCAGATCACAGCTCCATAAGACTAGTACATCGAAGGAATAATCCAAACAAGGAAACCCTCATCTATATATCTTTATCTCATGTCGCCATAATCCAAGCACATACAACCCGACTGTACTCAGGGCATGATAAGAAAATGAACAGGAGGCAGGTGGATACAAGGGATAAAGCAGAGCATGAGCAGCTAATATAATAATAACCAAAAACCAGAAATCCGATGTAAAATCCAGTACAAGCAAATATAGTGAGGCATATCACAGATTCATAGCCGTTTAAGTTGCAGGCTTCAGTATGCGTCCCATTCCACATACTTTTACTTACAACTTAAAGAGCAGGTTATCAACTTGGCACTTTATTATTATTATTACTCGTCTTACCCTGATATCTAGATATGTGAACTAGCGTCCCAGCACACATATATCCATATCTGAGTAAAGCAAGGTTGTTATTGGAAACCAGCGGGGGTATCAACGAACTATGTTTACAGTGGGTCCCGTACATGCCCGGGACCACGACCCAGGACGTTCCATCGCTGGAGTATGGAACCAGCCGCAAGGCTTCAGGAGGGTCTTATTGTATGCCCTTATCAAGATGGTACCAAGAAGGAGGGAGCCAACACTCCCCTCGGTCGCCTGGAGGCCCACAGGTCAGACCGGAAGTTTTAGTTGCACAACATGCCTAGTACCACTGTAAATACGAACACATATTGATAGCCGCGAGTTTCCCACGACCCGATACAAGTTGTTCCTTTTATGAATTATTAGATGATTATCAGATTCCGGGAATGAGCAAGAGTAAGTCAGGAATATCAGGAATGCAGATATATCAGGAGTACTGTACGTACTATAATGTATCCCATGTGTATCAGGAGTACATTTTGTACTATCAAGATGTCAGGTCATCATTCCCGTTATCGTGATAATCATAAGAGTCAAGTATATCATGCTGGGTGTCAAGTGATAGCACGACAAGAGGATAATATTAGACAGGTAACCAGTCATGTCAAGCGATTGATATTAGTCCGGTGGCAAGTCATGTCATAACAAGAGGTCTTGCCAAGTGGTAGCATGTCCGATGTTAGGTGATAACAATTCAGTTGTCAGGTGATATACATGTGTTAAATAGTAGCATGAAAATGACAGGTATGAAGTAATGGCACGGTAAGTGTTAAGATATCAGGTAAATACATGGCATGTGATAGAATAGTAGCTGAGCACAATCAAGCGGAGCTGAGCAAGCTGGAAGTATAGACAGCAAACAGTATTTAACACTGGAGCGTCTGGCGAGGTTACCGGGACGACTCGGCTGAAGTGCGAGCGGTAAATCCGCAGCAACTCGCCTAGACGAATCTAGTGGTAAAGTGCTGAACGCTGATCATGATAACCAGGCGGAGCTGAACAAGCTGGAGGCACAGGCAGCGAACAGAGTTTAGACACTAATGCGCTCTGCGAGGTTACCGGGATACTCAGATCAAGATACGAGTAGAAAATCCGGCAGCAACTCGCCTAAACGAATTTAGTGAATAAAGCACTGAGCGCTAAGCATGCTCACCAGACGGAGCTGAGAAACCTGACGGTCCCAATCACGTCCCTTTCGAGATAGTGAGTGACCGGAGGCTGAAGGGTCGGCCACGCATAGTATAAAGCAGTAAAACACATCACAGGCATGGTATATGTACAAGAATGAAACTACCCTAATACAAACATTCGTCACAGAGCAATACATGTCCAGATATTGGCACTCGGCCATACACAGATACAGGGACTCAGTCCAATACAAAATACATGGAAACATGGAGTAAAACACATGTCGATGGAGGCGAGAGCGAGAGCACTCGCCTAAATCACCGGAAAGCCGAAAAGTCTGGAATCTATGGAACTCGCGCACGCGCCATAAATAATATATAATTATGAGGAGAGAGAAAGTGAAGAGGAGAGAGAAAGAGTTAGAAGCCTAGAGAGAAGCATATGGAAGGAGAGAGTGCACAAGGTGACGCGGGTTTAGAGAGTGAGACGCGGGGGTCGCAGACGCGGGAGTCGCGTCGCGGGGTTAGCAAACGCAGGAATCACAGACGCGGGAGTCGCGTTGCGTAGGGGCCACAAACGCGGGTTCGAGATCCGCGTTTAAATCAGGACGCGAGGAGAACGCAGACGCGGTCGTTGGTCCGCGTCGCGTTAGAACGGGGAGAACACAGACGCGGGTATTATCTCCGCGTCGTGTTAACATGAGAGGAACGCAGACGCGAATCTGGACTCCGCGTCACGTCAGAATGAATAGAACACAGACGCGGACATGAGCTCCGCGTTGCGCCGATACAAGAACGCGTAGATCGCGTTAAACAGATACCAAGAATGCGAAGACTCGCGTAAGGAATTGCCTGGACGCGGGAGTGAGATCCGCGTCTAACAATCAACAGATAGAAAGAGAGAGACAGGGAAAAGGTGATCTCGTTGGTGGTGGTGTCGTTGCAATTGTCACCGAAGTGATTACCGGAATAATCGTGAACGATTACCGAAATAATCACCGGAGACGTTGCCGACGAAGAAGAGCTCAGCCCCAATCCAAAATGAGTGGCCGGCCCTGATAAGAGTCATTTTCCAAATGGAGAAGACGAACTGGAAGAGGAACCAGGATGAAAAGAAAGAAACAGAGAAGGAAAGGAAAGAAGAAAGAAAGTTAATCAGGGGAGAGAGAAAGTTATCAGGAGAGAGAGAGAGTGATTAGGAAAGAGAGGAGAGAGAGACCCAGGAGAGAGAGTGAGAGGTCCAGGAGAGAGAGAGAGACCCAAATAGGGAAAAGAGAGAGAAGGGGGGCTGTTGCCCCCTTGCTCCCGCACACAGCGCCCCCCTCTGGGGGCGCTCTGCCTTGCCGCCGGCCAGGTGGCGGCGCCGGGCGGCGCCGGCCACCGGCAGAGAAGGAGGGGGCAGCGCCCCCTCAACAGAGATGGGAGGGGGCTGTGCCCCCCTCCAGCAAAAGAAAAGAGAAGGGGGGCCGTTGCCCCCTCTCAGGCCATGCACAGGGGGCCCACCTGGGCCCCTGGCCGCCCACGGCCGCCGGCAGGGCGCCGGCGGCGCCGGATCCGGGGGTGGCTCCGGCCACCCCAAAAGTGAGGGGAATGGGGAAGGAGTCTTGTGGTGGTGGTGGAGATGAGTTTGGTGGTTGTTTGGAGGTGGTGGTGGAGGAATTGGAAGAGATGGAGGAGGAGGAGGAGTTGGGTGTTGTAGGGGTGAAGTTTGGGTGGAGTAGATGGTGGTGGAGGTGGTTAATTGAAGAAGGAGAGGGTGGATTTGATGGTGGTTTTGAGGAGGAAGGAGGTGGAGATGGTGGTTGTGTTATTGGTGATGGAGGAGAGGAAGCTAGGCCGGAGTTGGGGTCCTCGCCGGCGACGTGGCCGGAGCGCCGGCGGTGGTGGCCGGTTGGGGTCGGCCCTCTCTTGGAGGAGGAGAAGAGGGAGAAAGGAGATGAGGAGAAGTGAAGAAGAAAGAAAGAAAATAGAAAAGAAAAAGAAAAGAAAAAGGGATGATGATGGGAAAGGGGTAGGTGAGGGGTGTGGTGATGGATGCGGCCCACGTGGAGGGGAGTGGGCTGCTGGGGTTGTTGGGAGAAAAGAAAGAAAAGAAAGAGGAGAAAAGACAAGATTTGAAGAAAATAATAATATTATAATATGGTCGCGAAAAAATCGACTGTTCCAGAAAAATCCCCAAAAATACCCGGAGGTATAAAACGTCATCTTGAGGAATAATACGAAATCGGTTTCAGAAATAAAATCCCATTTTCAAATTAAAAATCCGGAAGTCAACCGCCGATACCGGTCTACACCGGGTCGGCCGGATTTTGATAAATTCCGAAAAATCTCAGAAAATGTATTAAAGAATAAAATATGATTTTAAGAAGTAAAGTGAAAGCGGAATTCAGAAATTCAACTCCGATTGTAAATTAAAAATACTGGAATCACCAGCGATACTGGCCGATACCGAATCCGGTGGAATTTTCATAAATTCATAAAATCCTCAGAAAAAGTATTTAGATGGGAAATGTAATTTTAAGAAATAGTGTAAAAAGACACTCCTTGAAATTCCAATCCGTTTGTAAGTTAAAAATCCGGGAATCGGTCAGCGGCACTGGTCGACACCGGTTTTGAAGATTTTCAATTTAATTCAGGAAAATTCCAGAAAATCATAGAAAATCTAAAATATTGAAAAACGATGTTTAAAACTGAAATCGGTTAAATCGGAATACCAGAATGACCAAATCGAGTAATACCCTAGGATCGGGCCCTCGGTTCAGACTAGGGCTGACTCCGAGTCCACGAATCCAAATCCAAGACAAAACATTCATATAAATAATTCATAATATAAAACAAATACAAGAAGTAAATCAAAAAATACGATCGAAAAATCTGAATACGCAACTAAGTACGTATTCCGGGAGCGGGGTGTTACAGTTAGGTTCGGACCATTATACCCCTCCCGGAGCGCTATAAATAGCGCTCCACTTCTCTCAAACAAAACACAGAACACAACAACACAGAGAAAATAGAAGCAACTGAAGTGGGCTTTCTGCAACTCAAGTTCGACTGAAGTGGGCTTTCTGCAACTCAAGTTCAAATTGACTTCCAACAGGAAGTGGGAATTCTACAACTCGGATTCCGAAGCAACTTCCAAGAGATTCTGAAAAATTCGTTCAGAAAGAGGGCTTAGAAAATTCAATAGATTCTTTAATAGAATTGTTATCTGAATCTGGGACTTCCAAAGAAGAATATTCTTCTACCTTCCTTCTTTCTCTACAGTGGGTGCTCCTCCAAAGTAGACACAAACATTCTTCCTGAAATTTGTCTTGGTCCTGCTGCTTCAATAATCCTGTGAAGGTACTGGTTAATTACGGTTCGACCGTACGGTGATTTGGTAGTGCTATCCAAATACCGTGAGGAGTGTTGTATCTTGGGAGACCAGCGTCCAGTAACCCGTTAGCACCGGTGCGGGGGACGTAATTGTCTTAAGGAGGTTCGCTTTAAGCGTACCTCACTCAAAATACTGTATAAGTGAATTAATTTTCTTTATACAATGGTTATACTGATATTCAGTATATTGAGACTGACTTATACCAGTCTAGCTGGTGTTTAACTAAGGAAGGTAATTGAAAGGTGGTTCTTTAATTAAGGAACGTTCTATTGAACGGAAAACCTCCCACCTGATATTAACCGATCTGGCCAATTAGATCGGTGATATTTCAGTGATATTGATTAGTTGTCAGATTGATCCTAGAAACTAACACTTCAAACACAGATCCTATCTAATAGACAACTTGATTATTGTTATAGGACAAACTCTTTCGAAGAGTGTTGTGTGATTAATACACGCATTAAAGCTCTATTAATAATAAATGATTAAAAATAAGTACATAATATTACGTTTTTATTATTACTTACCTATTTTATATTAATAATTCTCTCATGTTGGATACGGTTGTTATTAGCTTCGTGTATTTAATTGTTCACAACTATGTCCACATCTTATCTACTGAAATCATTCAACTAAAAAAAAAAAAAACAATTAACAAGTACACTTCAAATTTACTGCACACATATTTTTTGAATTTCTAAATCTTATTAACATAGAAGTTTATCCTTTATAATTTCTCTATTTGAATACATTCACTTAAAAAATTTAATTATTTTTCAACACGCACACTCGTACATAAAGCAACGTTGTACGTGTATACCAACTACAACCTGTTTGGTTAAGAGTGGAAGTGAGGAAGTGAGGAATTGAGGAAGTGGTAATAATTCCCTTTGGAACTTGGGAATTGGTTAGTAAATTTTCCGGTGTCTGGATGTTGTTGAGGAGTGTAGTTTAGAAAATGTTTTGTCTTTTTCAGTGTTTGGATGGTAATGTAAAAGTGGAAGTGAAAAAGTTGACCACAAAGTTGACCGTAAAATAATATTAAAATAAAAATTAATTAAGAAAAATGAAAAATGTACTGTAATTAGAATGCAAGTGAGATTTACATGATCAAAAAATTAACTGTTTTTTGCTACAACTTATTACAAATGAGATTTATATGACCACAAAATTAACTGTAGCACTCTGGAAGCGAGGAAATGATTGTGTAAAAGAGAAAAGAGAAAAGGAAAAGGAGTCTTCTTATTTTTCTTTTTCAGTGTTTGAATAGATAGGGAACTGAGCAATTATACTTCCCTATTTCCTTACTTCCGTCCACTTCCTTGCAACCAGACAGCCCCAAGACATGTTAGGCATCATCTTTGTGCATACATAAGTTTGAATATTTAATTAAAATACGATCGCACAAATTTTAGGATGGAGGAGAATTATTAGAAAATAGATTCATTGAGTACACATTATATGATATATATTGAAACCTATCACCTTTCTTGAGGTTTTGGATGACTATAGGTTTTTTTTTATTTTTATTTTTTAAGCGTAGCTACTTTTAAGTTGTATGGGGCATTTAGAAACTCCAATTTGTAATCATAAAATTGCATTTTTATCATACAATTGCGTTTTTATAAATTGTATTTTTGCTAATTCTGTTTGATTAAGGGTGGAAATGAGGAAGCGAAGAAGTAAGGAAGTGGTGATAGTTTTCTTTAGAACTTGAGAATTAGTTAATAAGTTTTTCGGTGTTTAGATGTTGTTGGAAAGTGTGATTTGAAAAATATTATGTCCTTTTCAGTTTGGATGATAATGTGGAAGTTGAATTGAAAAAATTGACCATAAAGTTGACCACAAAATAACATTAAAATAAATAAATTAAGAAAATAAAAAATAGACTGTAATTAGAATGCAAGTGACATTTACATGATCAAAAAATTAATTGTTTTGTACTACAACTTATTACAAATGAGCTTTACATGACCACAAAATTAACTGTAACACTCTGAAAGCGAGGAAATGGTTGTGTAAACGAGAAAAGGAAAAGGAATTTTCTTATTTTCCTTTTCCGATATTTGGATAGATAGGAAAATGAGCAATTATACTTTTCTATTTCCATACTTCCGCTCACTTCCTTGCAACCAAACACGTGAGAAAAGAGAGAGGGGACATATAAGAAGGAGAAGAAAACATGAGATGCCCAACTCCCAACGCGTCATCTGAAGCTAAAGGAAACACACGATCTATTGAATTTTAAATTTAACTTCTATAGTCACAAAATATGACTCATTAAACTATGAATAACAAGAAAATAATTTTCATTTTTAAAAATTTAAGTCAACTGACTTTGATTCAGGGGAAAAAAAAAAAAATCACGAAGCCATGGGGCACTTTACATGTGCACTTCTACAAGCCTAAATCGTTCACAATTTTTTTCAAGTTGGACATTTCTTGAGTATATACGTGTTTGAAATATAGTTCAATTCGATACTGATATGAACATTGAAAACAACATACACAGATACATGAATACATAAACTAAATAAATCATTGATCATATATACAATGCTCAAGTAATATTAGTTTATATGTTTAATATATTTGTAATAATTTATAATTTAAGCATAGAGAAAAAAACATTTGTGAAATTTGAAAATAAGTTGCAAAGAGAAATGTGTGTAAAATTAGTAAGTTATAAGAGTAAAATCATAGTTCGGTGCACATTTTATTATTGTCTTAAACTTAACAGATGTCCGCCCCCTCTGGGCCTGTTTGGTTAAGGGTGGAAGTGAGGAAGTGAGGAAGTGAGGAATTGGTAATAATTCCCTTTGGAACTTGAGAATTAGTTAGCAAGTTTTCCGGTGTTTGGATGTTGTTAGGAAGTGTGATTTAGAAAATGTTATGTCTTTTACGGTGTTTGGATGGTACCGTGAAAGTGAAAGTGGAAAAGGTGACCACAAAGTTGACCGCAAAATAATATTAAAATAAAAATTAATTAAGAAAAATAAAAAATAGACTGTAATTAGAATACAAGTGAGATTTACGTGATCAAAAAATTAACTGTTTTGTGTTACAACTTATTACAAATGAGATTTACATGACCACAAAATTAACTGTAGCACTTTGAAAGTGAGGAAATGGTTGTGTAAAAGTAAAAAGGAAAAAGGGTTTTCTTATTTTTCTTTTCCGGTGTTTGAATAGATAGGGAAGTGAGCAATTATACTTCCTTATTTCCTTACTTCCGCCCACTTCCTTGCAACCAAACACCCACTTCAGCTAAGATGGTATTATTTTTTTAAACAAAACTCCCTCGTAAAAAAAAAAAATAAATAAAAAACAAAGGTTTTATTTTCAAGCAAAACCCGCTCTAAAAATGTATAAAAAATTAAAAAAACAAGAAATGAGCAGACTTGGAGTAAATAAAAGGGTGAGCTGAGTGTTTCTAATGGCCTCCTTGCTCACACCCTTTCCTTGGAATTTCCCGAAAGCAATACTCCGTGGAGAATGGATACGCGAAGCCGCGACGCCCCGTCAGTTCCGGCGAGCTCCGATGCTCCGCCTCTACCGCCGCCTCCGTCTACGGCCGAAACCCTAGCGGAACCCCCCCGGAGGCGAGGAGCGGGCTCCCTCAAACGAAAGGCCTCCTCCAGTCTATCCTCCTCAACCCCTTCGAAGCGGCTCATCAAAGAGAGGAACGCCCTCAACATCCCCTCACTCCACAACGGCCCTTGCACTAGGGCGAGGCAATCGCCCAACAAGCACGGCGCCGCCGCCGATCAGAGGGCGGCGGAGGCGGGGCCTGCGGCGTCAGCAGCTGCCGGTGATGGCGGGAAGGCTGGGACCGGCGCCGGGGTTCCGATCACGGTTGAGGAAGAGGAGACGGCGCCCTTGGACGAGCCGATTGTTGATCCGGAGTTCGATCTCGTTCGATCCCGTGGGAGCGACGTTCATGTGGTCCCGACACCGGCCGGTGAGTTTAAGGATCAGTTTGAGATGCCAGTGATCTGCCTTTTAACCTTTTTGTTAGTGAGGTTCTGTTCCCTTTTTGGGGTGAAATTTGGCCTGATTGTTGACTGCTAGGGTTTAGTGAGGACAATGCTGATGTTTTAACATTTTACTCATTGATTCCTTTTGAATTCGGGTTAAATGTCAGTCTTGGAAAGATAAAATTAGCTTATTTTACTAACATTTTGCACAGATTAGTTTAGTAATTGTATTTTGCTTGTCAATTTCACGGTTACCTGCTGATTTTTCACCATTCACTAGTTTAATTTCATCATATTTTAATTACTTTTGATAAGTAGTATAGAAAAATTGGTTTATCGAGTAAGTTTGCTGGTGGACTCACACCGTGGATGCGGGATTCTTTATCCTTTTAATAAAGAGTAGGATTTTGATGTGCATTTGTTAAAAACAGTTGTTTCCCCTCTTGTTTCCTTTTACAGGTTGGTTTTCTTGGAAAGAAGTCCATCCAATTGAGAAGCATATGTTAGCTTCATTTTTCAACGGGAAATCTGAGAGTAGAACTTCTGAAGTATATATGGAAATACGAAATTCCATCATGAGGAAATTTCATGCCAATCCACAGACTCAGCTGGGGCTGAAAGATTTGGAGGAGATTTCTATTGGGGATTCGGATACGAAGCAAGAAGTTATGGAGTTTTTGGACCATTGGGGCTTGATTAATTTCCACCCTTTCCTGCCAGAAAATCCAGATGTGAGTAATTCAGATGCTGAGGAGGAGAAGAGGGCCTCTCTTCTCGAGAAACTGTATCAATTTGAGACATTGCAGTCCTGTCCTCGTTTTTTCCTCAAGAAAGTTGAAGTGTCAACACCAGCTATATTGCCCTGTTTTCTTCCAGAATCTTCCATTGCTGCTGAATTGGCTGGGCCTGTTGGGCCCTCTGTTGAGTACCACTGTAACTCTTGCTCTGCTGATTGCTCACGCAAGCGCTACCATTGCCAGAAGCAGGTTGGTTAGTTTTTTATGCTCCTTATGATCTTAATAAACCTTCATTAGACATGCTATATAGAAATTTAGACAAATCGTTTGCTAGTTTATTTTAAGATCCCAATCAACCTGAAACACGATGCTATACAGCTATAGTGATTTTTCATCTAAGACATTTAAATTACAATTTTCCTTTCATCCTTTGTCATGGTCACACCACTTGTCACAGTATTTCCTTGAGAATGAAGTTTCAATATTTTTACCTGCCAGCATAAATAGATAAACTTTGAGAATGATCAACACAGGCAGATTTATCGTGCCTTTCCTTGCTTATGATGATTCTAGGTTCTTTACATTGGAGTTACAAGTCATATCTTGCTTTTACTCATCTACACCCTAGCTTACTAATAAATCCAGGTAGATAATTTTTAATTTAGCTGCTTATATCAGAATTACTACTCAAGTCAGTACATTCCAGCTTATTCATATGCTAGATGGGAAGGAAGAGATGACGTGAAGCTGGCAATTGTCATGAATGTAGACTACTATTTGTTTCGAATTGTGCAGTGCATATGCCCATGAGGCCTTGTTTGGAACTTGGTATAGAAGTAGGAGAAGAGTTGTTTTTCAAATTATTGGAAGAAAAGTTAGCAAGAGATAAGGTCTTACATTAGTCTACATCCAAGAGTTATCAAGAGTTACAATTCATCCCAATAGGAGGAATTGGTAACTCCAAGTTCTCCCCAAAACATAGGGGCTTAATTGGTAACTTGAACCTTGGTATGAAGGCTGTCGACGCGTAGTATTGATCTCCACGAATCTACTGCTTCGAAAACGACTCGATTCGGGCTTGAAACGAGCTCAAAATGGCCTCCGAAACACTGAATTGAGTTGCAAAGCTGAGTCAGGAGTTGAGTCAACTTGGCTAAAGCTCACTGAGTCAACTCAGTCTAGCTGACTCGGCTCGAAGTTGGCTCGGGTTGAGCTACAGCTCTGGTCGGCTCAAGATCGGTTTGACTTGATGAGCCGCTGACGTCAGCAGTGGAGCCGTTTGTTTTTTATTGATTTGCGAAAGGAAAAACTTACAAAAAAGTATCGAGGAGCTAAATTACAAGTAATTCTTTGCAGTAAGAAGATTACATGTAGATCTCCTCTGAGATTTCTGGGGAAGTGTGCTGGTAGGAATGTGATCAGCGCGTGATCATTTTATCCCTTTGACGATGCGAGCGATCAGACAATCGAACTGCCGCCTGATGGGATTCCCTTCTCGCCTAGTTCAGGAAATCGGAGAACAGAAGGTCGGTAGAGCCTTCTTGTTACTTCTCAAATTGCCTCTTCTTAGAAATTCCTTCTCGCCTGGTTCCGGAAATTCCTTGAGAGGGAGGAAGATCTTAGGGTATTAGCACCCTGATTAGAGAAGTAATTCTCTGAATTCTTGGAAGTAAGAGAGTAGACCTCTGTCCTTAGCCGTCTCTCCTCTCTTTTTTTTCCCTCGAGCGTCTCTCCTCTTTCTAGCTCCCGCCCCTCTTCTTCTCGCCCTGGTAGGCTATTTATAAGGAGGAGTAGGGGCATAATCGTCCTGAAAATCTGGAAACAGATTGGGTCAATCTGTTTTATATCCGGTAAGTAGCCTCGCCGCGAGGCTAGAATCAGCTTCTGCGAAGCTAGGAATAGCTGATCTCTTGATTTGCTCTACTAAATGAGGGATACTCTCTTGATTATTTCTAAATAATTGAAAGATCTCCTGATTTTCTTACCTGATTGGGAGAGTCAAAAGATCATGACAAACAACTACCAAATTTGATCTCAATTAAATTTGATCTCATCTAGAGATTTGATTGGTCAAAGGTGACCATAAAAGACCCACAGCGGAGTCATTGCGTTGAGCTCATGGCGGAGCTGGGAGAAGCATCTGACGAAGTTAAAAGAAAACTCTTCAGCGGAGTTGGATAACTTTGTGAGAAGCTACCAATTACCCTTTTGCGCAGCTACATGGGGCTTCGAGCGAAGTTAACTCTCTGTGGAGTTAACTGAGCATTTCTGTGCGAAGTTGTAAGCTAGCACGCAGCGAAGTTGTGAAGGAGCTTCCTGCGATGCTAAGCAACTTTGACTTCTTATGCGAGGCTTATCTCGTGGGCTCGTGCGAGACTAAGTGTTGAGCTAACTTAGTATCTCTGGACCTGCTTGGGCCTTCTCACGAGCTTTTCTTGGCTTACTGTCTGCTTCACTGGATCAGTAGAGTCCAAGTTATTGACACGTCCCTTTGAGATGGGTAAAGAACTGGCCGTCGGCTTGTCTGCCACTTGTCTTTTGTAGATGTCAATAAGTTAGACATTGTTCAGGCCAGTTAGGAATCTTATTTTTTTTTTAGAGTGTCAACAAGACCTCCTTCAAAGTTTTCGTAAGTCTGCAATGGAATAGTTCATGCTCTGAAATACTTTAAACTGCTTTGATTGATGATATGTGAAATGCGAACGTCGCCATAGTGATTGAGTTCAGCTTCGCTTTTAATTTTGCTTCTGGATTGGAATAAGTTCGCCGAGGAATCGTGTAGATTCGCGATTCTGGGTAGCTTCACGTCTGGGTAGTTT
The DNA here is from genome assembly GCA_038442645.1 of Agave tequilana. Taxonomy (NCBI): domain Eukaryota; kingdom Viridiplantae; phylum Streptophyta; class Magnoliopsida; order Asparagales; family Asparagaceae; genus Agave; species Agave tequilana. Next base: position 100,208 of record JAVJIF010019746.1, read on the forward strand.
CACGTTAACTCGGTGTTTGGAACGACGTTCCTTTCCCGAGGCTAACTGCTTTTTGGTGAGTTACTAGATGGATTGCTCCCTTTTCCGAGGTTAGAATAAGCTCTCTTGCTTTTAACGAGGGAAATTGTTCCTTTTCTCGAGGTTAAGCATTTAAGTGCTTTAACTTCGCCCGCGCTTCTAGGCTTGAAGCGGCAACGGCGTCGTTAGGCCATGAGGCCTATAAATAGGACACTTGAAGTCCTCTTCAGAGAAACAGTCTGTTCATGACATCCTCTCGCTGCCCAGGGAAGGAGACTCAGATCTCTGAAATAGTGGGGGCGCCCATCCTGGTCACTAACCGGCCAAGAGCTGGTGAGTCTCGGTCATCCAGAGATTTTACCAATGGACTAGTGACTTTAGAGAGTTTATCTCCCTTAATCTTTCTTAAGGGATTGATTTCTCTTGTTCTTCATTCTGTATTTGACTGACTCACAGAGAAGGTTTTCAGCCCTATTTTTCAGCTTCTCGGCGAAGTTATCATTCTCGCTTGATCAGAAAAAGACTTTTTCATGCAGAGTTCCTGTCTTGATCTATTGAATCGGTCGTTAAATCCGCCATATAGGCAAGAATTGAGATTTAGTCCCTTCAAGGTTGAGCCAGTCTTGCTATATAGGTGGGGCTAAGACTGCGTCCCTCTGGACCAGTCTGGCTTAGCCATATAGGCAAGGCTAGGACTTGGTCCTTTTTGAGGCTTCTTCAGCCTAACTGCCTTAGGCGGAGTTAAGACTTGGCTTATGCTGAGCTAATCCATCATCACTGTGCAAGCGAGGCTATCCTCTGCTTAACTGAAGCACCACTGGATCGGATATGAATTGCTTCGCCCAAAAAATTTGACTTAGCATTTTATCTTTGCAGTTTTCTCTTTGATTTAATGCTAACATGTTTCCAGTTTGCATTGCAGTGAACTGTGCCCGCCAGTCTTTTGTCTTGATAAAAGAGACCAGAAACTTGCCTCTTGATCTTCAAGTTGAAACTTTAATCCTAAGCAGGAGGAACATATTGGAGCAGCTGATGCGTGTTCCAAGAAGAGGTTGGCAGTTGCTTATCCGAGATGATCCACTTCGGGAAGGGGTTGGTAGTCGCTTATCCGAGATGATCCACTTCGGGAAAGCGGGCGTCACCTGTAAGGTCTCGGATCCTTCATTTGCCAATTTTAATCAAAGAAGATCCGGCTTCTGGTGGCAACCAGTCCTTTGCTAATTTTCATCAAAGAAGATCCAGCTTCTTGATGACAAAATCTGCCATTAAGCGAAGGATTACGGCCTTGTACAGGAGGAAGGCCTTTCGTGTCCAGTTGGTTTGGCTTATCACCTTGGAAGTAGATAGAACAACTTGTATGCCTTTGCAGCAATGATTCGGTTGTACGAAAGATCACCTTGATGTAGTGTCAATGTATCTTCCTTTTGAATCAATAAAAATGTTTATTTTCTGCTTATCTGCTTTGTTTCCCTCTTTTTTGATTCGAGAACACCTGGAGTAGACTAGCCTTAGGTAAGTTTTTTTCTTAGGAGGAAATAGAAGCTCTCAACGGAGCTAAACTTCCAGCGAAGTTGGGGACAGACTCCCAACTAAGTTAGGAACAAGTCTCTGGCGAAGCTAACACGGAATTTTCGCGAAGCTAGAAATGTGCTTTTAGCGGAGCTAAGGCGCATTTCTCAGCGAAGTTACTCAAGCGTCGCGCGAAGTCAACTCTGAACTCACGGCGGAGTTAGCCCTTAGCGGACTGAAGTAACGCTTCTCGGGAGGGCGCTTTAGGCGCCGCCTGCGCTCCTTTCGAGGAGGCAAAGTTTAGGCAATCTTAAGCCTATAAAAGCCCGATTGGGTTGAAAGAGAAGAATTACTTCTCTTTGAAGTTTCAGAGAAACAAATCTCTTTTTCCTCCTTCGTTTGATATTTTAAGAACTTTCTAGTTCTTCCATGGCCTCCAAAAGACGAGCAGGCAAAGAGGCAGCGACCTCTGCGACGGAGGTGCCTCCGGTCATTGAGCGCCCTATTGCGGGTAGGGATTTTTCCCTTTTAGATTTTCATCTCTTTTTAAGCCACTTTCTGGCTATCTCATGATGAATCTAGAATGATTCATTGTGATCTAGTGATCTCAGGGAGTTCAACTCCCTTAATTTTTTTGCTGACTTCTTAGGGGATTTAATTCCCCTTAATTTCTCCACTGAAAATTTAGGAACCGAATGGTTTCTTCTTCAAGCTTCTGTGTGAAGCTAACCCTTAGGCGGTTCACATCCTGTCAAATAGCAGGATGCGAAGCTAGCCTTAGAAGCGTAGCTAGAAAAGGACTTTAAAACCCTTAAAATGATTTTAGGCAACAATACCCTTCTGGCGAAGTAAGCCCTTGAGGGCTTCTTCGCATTTTGTTTGGCGATAGGCTGCCAGGTGAAGCTTTCAGAGCGAAGCTAACACTTGGATATTTTCTACATTTTGCCCTCGTGCAGAGTATGGAGCTAAGCGGCGGCTGCGAAGCAATGCTAGGCTAGCTTCGCTCGGAGAGCGGAGCTATGCCTCAGCAAAAATATGCCTCAGCAAAAATTATGTTCTTGCTTTAGCTTTCTTTAGCAAATGAACTAATATGATTTCTTTTTTCTTTGCAGTGCACTATACTCCGGGTCCTCTGAACAGTCTCTTTGGAACAGCCAGGGGGTTGAACGACAATGTTAGCCTGCAGTTCCAAGGGCAGGCTTCATTGTTCAGTGAGCGAAGCGCTTCCGGTCGGGATGCACTTATCTATGCCGGAGATCAGCGTACCATGAGGAGCATCTTAACCACTGCTCCCCTTGACGATTCTGACCGAAAAATCTATTGGAAGCCCGGTTTCATGTTCGGGGATGCAATGCCAGATACTGATCATCAGCTGCTAGCCGGAGAGGGGCAGTGAATTTTCAATCTGGATGGCGAGAAGTATTATCTCCCATCTAGCAAGTGTCATTTTTCACTGTCTTTCTTCTAGTGCGTAACGAAGGCTCGGAAGATGCAGTGGCAAGTGATTCGGACTACTGACTCCGTTCACGTGGGAAAGTTGATAGCTTCGCCTCCTGGTTACACAAGGGCGGGTCCTCCTCGTTGTGTATTGGGTTTCCACCCTGGAAACGTTCTCCCGGACATTCCAGTGGGGGAAATCCCTCGGTGGCTCAGACTTTTGAAAATCAGTTCTTCAAAGCTCGTGGTAATTATCCAGCCACTGATTTCAGGACCCCTGGATGGATTCACCCTTCCAAGGCATGGTGGAGGGACTTGACCTTATATGTCTTGGCCCATTTTGAAGAGGACCTGGAGAGATTGGGACTCTACGAGGCTGTCAGGGCAACCTGTTACGGCATCTAGATGAGTGTAGCGAACTTCTACGCCATCTTTGAGTTATATTGCTCAGCTACAGGGACCTTCTTCACTCCTGTAGGCGAATTGGGCATGGCTTTGCACGAGATGTGGGAAGTCTCTGCTCCGCCCTTGGGAGCTCTCCCATATGAAGAATATTTTCCGTACGAGGCGGAATTGGCACTTTTAGAGAAGCAAGAGCCCGCCTTATTCGAGACTTACCGGGAGTTGATGTGTCACCTTTATATTTGCTCGAGTATGCATGGGAGCCAAGGGAGCTTTATGCAGCTCGAAGAGCTGAGAGAATTATTTGTTCCCCAACCTGAAAGATGCTCCTGAGGCAGCTCACTGCGGGGTTGCAGATGAGGATATTTTCTGAAGGATGCAAGAACACTCCCAAGGGGATATGATTTTGGAAGAGGATGATGGACCTTACGAGAAAGGTGATATTCTCCGGAGTTTTCATCATCAGGCTCGTCGACCGCTGTCTCGGAAAGCACTTTTGGCCGGTTTTTTATCAGTCTGGCTGAAGAGATGTGTGGTGCCCTCTCCCTCCAGCAACGTCATCCTTCCGACTGTCTTATTGCCGGTCGTTCGTTTAGTTCACGGTCGTTCTCTTGGACTTTTCCCGGCAATGGTGTGTTGTATTCAGCGGGGCCTTCGTACATTGACGGAAGTTTTCTGTAGGCCACCAATTACGAAGAGGGGCAAAGACACTATCCTCCATTGCGACGGACCAAACCCCAGGATCGGTTTGTCATACACTTATTTGATGGTATGGTTCGCCCTTCACTGCCTTTCCATTATCCAAGCCGGTGAGGAGCCTCCAGAAGGCGTCCGGATGGCGCTTCTCCGTCGATTCAAGGGGTGTTCATGGTTAATGACTTATGCGGCCGCGGTTCGCAAGCTGCTGAGCCGGTATGACGTTTACAGTCTTTTCCGCTGCTTTCCTTACATTCGCGATGCAGGCTATGGCGAAGAATTTAAGGATGTAGGAGATGGGCAGACGTCGCTGAGCCGGAGAGTTTTTGAGTGGCTGGTTAGCATCTGGCCATCCCATCTGGTGTATAGGAGTGGGGATACCTGCTACTTGGAACCCTACGTCTCGAGTCGGTTTGCTCGTCAGTTCGGGTATGATCAACTGTACGTAGGTAACCCGAACACCAATCTGGCCTTTATAGGGAGCCTCATTGATGGTGCTCGTGCCTGGCGGATCTACATCGCTGGCTGTACTGAGGCGCGGCTGTGCATGCCGCTAAGGACTTCGAATCTTCAGACAACTTTGGGGTTCTGTCGGTGGTATAGAATTTTGAACTCCACACCAACAGGTTTTCTATTAACTCTTTTGGCGTGAAGTTAATCTTTCGGCGGCTGAAGCGGAAAATTACTGAGAGAGGTGAGGGCAGGAGGGTCTGCATGCCAGGCCTCGGGGAATTCGTCGCCACTGCTGATAGTGAGGTTTCGGATGCAGAGAGTCCCTGTTTTGAAGGAAACGCAGGGGCTGAGGTTCCACCTGATGCTCCTGGTGGGGTAGGCACGGCCCCCATGGAACATGTTGATGTAGAAGAAGTGGAGGAAGAAAATCCCGACGTCCACTTCAAGCGAAAGCGGGAAGGTGGATCTCGTAGAAAGAGGGTAGTGAAGAGGCCTCATCGCTACACTCCCACCATTATTGCAGAGGGTGAGTCAACCGTGGCGCCTTCTCCTCCCGCTCCATTAGTTATTAGGCTGTCGGCTCCGAGGCAGACCGTTGATAAAGCTGTTCCTGACCTGAGTAAGACCAGCCCTATTCTTGCAGCATATACTTATATATTTCATACAGCTCATTGTTTATCCTATGATTTAGGAACTGAGACGGCAAGAGACCCGAGAGCCGAGACTGTAGGGGAACAGGGAGATTACTATGATCCCCTGTTCACTTATAAAGAAGGTGACGAGGCTAGCTACTTCGTCGCCTCAGAAGACTATGGAGGTGATGCGGCCGACGTCGGTCCTTCGGGTGTTAGGACCTCAAAAGGAAGTCCCGTGGCCTTTAGCTCTTTAGGATGGACCACAAAGGGTTCGGCGAGTGAAGGCTGACCGGCCGTCCGTGTTGACTCTGTCAAAGATTTCCCTATGGAGCTTGAGGGGACTGATGCCGTCGTCGAGGAAGTTCGGAGAGAAGCTGCGGTCAAGGCGATTGAGGCGATATCATCTTTTGGTAATGTTTTGACCTTTTGTGAATAATTCTCTCCTGATATTCATTATACCTTGCTTAAACAGAGTATTGCTACAGGTATTCAACCTTTGGATGCATCGACTTCAAGGGAGCCAACTAATCTTCCTGAGAAAATCAGGGGTAAAGCAAGTACTTTGACCGCGTCACCGCGGCGGATGCTGCTGAGTTGGATGCTTTGTATCACGGCCTGCCCTCCTATTAACCTGAACCGACAAGTGGCCTTAAAGAGACCGAGGGGACAGTAGTTACAGAACTAATCTCACTTCCAACTACGTCGGTAAGTGAATTGCCAGTGGTTTCGCCAGCGCTGCCTATCCTGCCAATTGCGAAGCTGAAGGTGATTGCCAGTCATACTTCTCCAATACTGGTTGTTGAGCCAACTCTCCCGGGAGTAGTAACCAGTCCTACGTCGATTGTAGCTAGTGTACTGATTTCAATGAGGACTCCTCCGAGATCACCGACGATCCCATATATTTCTCCAGTTAGTACTCCTGCCATTCCCTCTACGGTTATGTTAGTGAAACCGGTGGAAGTTTTACCTTCAGGGGCCACTCGTTCCCCGGGAGTAGTTGAAGCCGAGAATGAATTTGTGGCTGAGCTAGTCGACAGCTTTTATAAGGGCTTGAAGCGCTCCATTGCTTTGGTCTTGAAGGGCTCGACTACCTCGTTTTCCGCTTTGAAGGTGGTCCTCTCTCGAAGTATTGACAGCATTCGAGACTTTGGAGGGGATAACCAAGCTGCCACATTGGAGCTTCTGTTGCACAGGCTTGAGAGGGATGTGGACGAATGGCGCCGTCTCAGTCATTCAAATCTGGAGTCTTCAGTTAATGACCAGCTTGCACTCCTCGCTGCTCAAATGCATGAAGCTCATCTTGCCACTCAAGAAGTAGCTAAGGCAATTTCTTCCGACTTGAAATCCTTGGAGATAAGGAAAGTAGAACTTGGGGATGCTATAGATGCTTCTAACAGCGCTCTTCTCGACGATGAGGATAAAATCGAAAAGGCCGAGGAAATGATCAAGAAAGCTAATCTTCTTTTGTCCAAGAATGGACCGGTGCGTCTTGAGGAGATGGCACGGCTAGAGCAGCTTAAGGCTCAGAATGATGAAGTCCTGCAACAAGAGCTGACACGAAGGGCAACTTTGGTTGAATTGAGGCTCGCCTGTTCCAGACGGCGAGCTTTAACGAGGCCGAGTTGAGGTCGCAGGCACTTATCACGGCTGCTGAGGAGAGGAAGAATAGGCTGGCCACTCTTGGAGAACGGATCAAATCCTACGAAGCACCCTCGTAGCTTGTAATCCGTGTATCCATGTATCCCTCTTTTGGAATCAAATAAAAAGTAATTTTATTTGGCTCCTCTGTTGCATTTCCAACTTGTTTTATCTTCTAAATTTTCAGTTCTTACTTTCGAGTTGTATTGCAATCCTCAAAAGGAAACGGTATAACTAATCTAATCAGTAGTGATAAACTGATAGGGTTAGTTACATATTAAAGAAATAATCCCTACTGGACTGAAAGATGAGATTGGATATCCATCGGTTCAGAGGTAACAAACTAGATATAACCGATTAGGATTTACCAAACTCGAGGTGTTTACTGTTTAGAGGTGACGAACTGGACATAACAGTAAGCAAAAAGGGAGACTTGGCTATCTGTCGGTTTAGAGGTGACACGGACATAACCGATTGAGAAGCCACCAAGCTCGAAATTTTGTCATTCAGAGGTGACGGACTGAACATGATGACAGAGGAATAGTCCCTACTGGACTGAAAGGTGAGACTTAGACTGAAGGATGAGACTTGGCTATCTGTCGGTTCAGAGGTGACAAGAACATAACTGATTGAGAAGCCACCAAGCTCGAAATTTTATCACTCAGAGGTGACGAACTGGATATGATGACAAAGGAATAGTCCCTACTGGACTGAAAGATGAGACTTGGCTATCTGTCGGTTCAGAAGTGACAAGGACATAACCGATTGAGAAGCCACCAAGCTCGAAATTTTGTCATTCAGAGGTAACGAACTAGACATGATGATAAAGGAATAATTCCACTAGGAGAAATAAGACTTGATTATCAACTCCATGAGGATTTTGATCTCCTTCGGATGTTATTTGGAAGAAATTGTCAGAGTTATATTGTTAACGTGACAACCAGAAAAGTCTACTGAGGATTGATTATCAGAAACTCGCTGGGGAGTTAGGAAATGAGTCCCCATAGAAGATCATAGAGCAACTTGTCAGAGGTGTGATGTTAACTTGATAAGGATTCATTTACTGTTAGAGGTGCTTGAACATAACAGTAATTTGAGTTGACCTGTCGTTCTGTTGAAGAGAATGACAAGCGGGGTTTATTCACTGAGATTATTGGTTTTATCCGTTGGGGAGTAGATTAGAGTTTTGTTATCAGAGGTTTAATGTTAACATGATAGGTTAGACTCGTCATTTCGCAAGGAATATGAATACCTTTATATGTGGTCTTACCATTCCATAAATGGGAATTAGAAATGATTTTGGAGAGGGAATCGAATGGGAACAGGTCCCTTAGGGCTTTTAGCAAACCTTCAGCCGTCAACAGATTTGATATCCCTTTACCAACTACCGTTTGAGTCGGGCTAGCCATGCTATTCCCCAGCATGATGAGTTGTCAAGGACTCATGTTGGGCTTAAAGGCCAACATTTTCCTCTATCCTTAACTGCGGAATCAAATGGGAACAGGTCCCTTAGGATTTTTAGCAAATCCTCAGCTGTCAACGGATTTGGTATGCCTTTACCAACTACCGTTTGAGTCGGGCTAGTCATGCTATTCTCCTCAGCATGATGAGTTGTTAAGGACTCATGTTGGGCTTAAAGGCCAACATTTTCTTCTATCCTTAACCGTTAGAGGTGTTGGGTTATTTGGTTACTGTATTCGTAATCTTGATTCTTCTTTGAGACAACCAGTGTACGATCAGCTCGATACTGGTTTATGGTCGTATGATCTCGTTTAGAGAAAGAGGAGCGCTCATTTTGCATATCTTAAATCTGAAGGTCTTGATCAGAGGTGTAATGCTAACTTGATCATGAGAAGGATTCTATCAAGGATAATACTTCTTTAAGAACCTACCGTTGATCGGCATCATGAGTAAATCACCATCTGAAGTCATAAGGCGATATGCCCCGTTTGAATAGATTGTTTCTATTACAAACGATCCTTCCCATTTGGGCTCAAATTTCTCTTTGGTTTTGTGCGTCATGATCATTGGTCGTTTGACGGCTAAAACCAAGTCTCCTTTCTGGAAGACTCTTTGCTTGACCTTCTTATTGAAGGCTTTTGAGATCCGGGCTTGATACAACTCAATGTGTTGCTGAGCTTGTAACTGCTTCTCATCTAGGGCTTCGAGCTCTTAGAGTCGCAACCGATCGTTGTCCTCCGTTGTCATCTTAGCCATCAAAGCGACTCATAATGACGGCATCTTGGTTTCTAACGGTATGACTGCTTCACACCCGTATACCAGAGAAAAGGGTGTATTACCTGTCGGGGTCTGAATTGTGATTCGGTAGGCCCAAAGACATTCACTAAGCTTCTCATTTCAGTCTCGCTTATTTGAGGAAACAAACTTTTTGAGTAGCTTAATGATTATCTTGTTGAATGCTTCGGCCAAGCCGTTAGCGGCAGGGTTATAAGCAGTTGATGCCACATTCTGAATTTGGTATTTATCACAGAACCGATAGAATACTTGGCTTGCAAATTGGGGACCGTTATCATGGATGATCCGCCTAGGGACACCAAATCGATGGATGACATGGTGTTTGATGAAATTAACCACGTTAGAAGTTTTAACTTCCACAAGTGGTATAACTTCTGCCCACTTTGAAAAGTAATCAGTTATTGCTAAGATAAATCGGTGACCTCTCATTGAGGAGGGGCTGATCGGCCTTACGACATTGATTCCCCACGCTTCAAATGACCATGAAGTAACAGTTGGATGAAGCAACTCTGGAGGCTGATGTATGAAGTCTGCATGGATTTGGCAGGCCTTACACCTCTGTGCATATTGGATGGCATCGACTATCATGGTTGGCCAATAATATCCAAGCCTTTGCAATCGGTCCTTGAGTTTTGGACCTGGCTGATGAGCTTCGCATATGCCGTCGTGCGCTTCTTTAAGCACTTCTTGTGCTTCTAAATTAGAAAGGCAACGGAGGAGGATACCGTCGTATGGACGATGGTAAAGTATCTTCAGAGTTTGATCATAGTAAAAGCGGAGAGACCTTCGCCTGATAGATGCCGCTTCTTTAGGGTTATCTGACAGCAAACCATGCAAAGCATAGTCGATGAGGGGAAATCGCCAATCTCTCGGTTCAAGATCTATCGAGATATTATAGACCTCTTTGGTTCTCAACATATGTTTAGAGCAGACGGTGTCGAGTCGCCACTGTAAGGTGATATTTGGTGTCGACTGGTAAGGCTAGCGTTGTTGCTAATGCAGCCAAAGCATCGGCCCTAGTGTTCTGGGATCGAGACACGTGACTGATGTAAAAGCCATCAAATAAATTAGCCATTTCGATGACTGCGTGATAATATGGCACCAAATCTTCGTGACGGACCTCATATTCGCCTTTAACCTGATTGACAATCAGTTTTGAATCGCCATAAGCTTCAAGGTAGCTTACCCCTATTTCATGAGGGAGCTGAAGGCCAATAAGTAGAGCATTGTATTCTGCCACATTGTTGGAGCATGATTCCGTCTGAGAAAATGCTCTAGGAAGGATATGATTTTGTGGAGAGATAAACACAAACCCCCACACCGGCAATGATCTTGCCTTTAGGGCCTGTTCTTGATGCTCCATCGAAGAACATCTGCCAAACTTTATCCTCTGAAGTTATATTGGATTCGAAGACTTCATCTGGAATATCTTCATGAAGTTTTGAGCTTTCCGGAACCGGATGAGCAGCCAAGAACTCTGCAAGTGCCTGCCTTTAACCGCCATCTGAGGGACAAAGAGCATGTCGTACTGAGACAAAAGGAGGGCCCATTTAGCTAATCTTGAAATTAATGACCCTGGTTTCGTTATGAGAAGACGCAAAGGATTCACTCTGGAAATAACATGTATGGTTTGGCCGACCAAATAATGTTGTGTCTTCTGAATAGTAAAGACAAGAGCTAAGCATTCTTTCTCAATAGGATTATAACGAGATTCCGCCCCTATCAAAGTCCTGTTTAGATAATAAATAGTTTATTCCCGACCATTATCGTCTTTTTGAGCAAGCAGAGCACCGAGAGAATGGTCCATAGTTTTCACATAAAGTAGGAACGATTTCCCTGATGTGGGAGCTACTAAGACTGAAGGTTTTGTGAGATATCTTTTGATATCTTCATTAGCTTCTTGACAGGCTTGATCCCATGCAAAAGAGATACCCTTTTTCATGAGTCGGGTGAACGGTTGACAGCGGCCTGAGAGATTTGCGATGAATCTTCTGATATAAGCCAGTCTACCTTGTAGGCCCCTAAGTTCTTTGAGATTCTTAGGTGGATGCATGTTCTGAATGGCTTTGACTTTGTCTGGGTCAAGATGAATTCCTTTTGATGTAACAATAAATCCAAGGAACTTGCCACTCGAAACCCCCAAGAAGGATTTTGTCAGATTCATCTTCAGTTGATGAGCCCGCATTATGTCAAACATCGTTCTCAAGTCACGAAGATGGTCATTCTTATCGCGGCTTTTGACAGCAATGTCGTCGATATAACATTCTACCATTTTTCGGAGATGATCATGGAAAATCATACTCATTGCCCGCTGATAAGTTGCTCCCGCGTTTTTTAACCCGAAGGGCATCACGGTATAGTAGTATATCCCCAACGGTGTCCGGAATGAAGTATGCTTTTCATCCTCTGGATACATCTTAATTTGATTGTACCTTGAAAAGCCGTCCATGAAAGATATTCTTTCAAATCTGCAGGTATTGTCAATCATGACATCGGTGAGGGCAACGAGAATTCGTCTTTAGGATAAGCCGCGTTGAGATCACGATAGTCAATACAGATCCGAATTTTTTCGTTTTTCTTAAGAACGGGGACAATATCAGCAACCCAATCTGGATGCTGTTTCTCCCGTATGAAGCCGCATGCAATGAGCTTATGGATTTCGGCTTCAATAGCCTCCATAATGTTCAGGCGAAATTGGCGTTGTTGCTTGACTAGCTTGGCATCAGGCTTGATGTTCAGACGATGCATGACTACCTGTGGATCAAGTCTGGGCATGTCTTTGTAGTTTCATGCAAAGACATCTATATACTCCCTTACGAGTACCATCAATTCTTCTTTCTCCATAAGTGATAAGTTTTCACTTATAAAGATAGGTTTAGGGTTATCTTGATTACCCAAATAACCTAGATCACCTTGTCTTCAGTAGGTGGTTCGCGTTGTTCGAATCGCTTTTCCCGTTGGAAATTAAATTGCTAAGCCATGGTTCTTCATCAGTAGCTTCTGCTGGTTCCAATTGACTGCTTGAAGTCATATTAACAGTGAGCTCTTTGAACACCGTTCCCACACTGACGTCCGAGTCCCATTCAGAGTAAGAGGCAGAGTGTGATGGGATTGGTTTGTTATCTTCAGATTGAACCATTGCTGGCGGTGTAGGTGTAACGTATCCCAACCCCTGCGTGTGTTATTATAGTAATTTGCCGACTTTCCTTTAGGAAACCACACCTTCCTTTTCCAAAATTTAAGCCCTTCCCATACTGCAGGTTGTATCCCATTTTTCTCATCATATGGTGCGTTGGTCGCGCATAATGGAAAAATTGTGGGGTGTCTGAGTCTGAACTTGAATCCGCGGCTGCAGACTTTTGCAATTGGGTTTTACTGAATATTATTGGTAATTGACCCTCTTTAGATGGAGGAACCACTAAAACAGATCCTTCTATGAATTCCACAGGTGAACTTGATGCACTTGGCTTATGTAAGGGTATGTGCAGAGAGCTATCCGTAACAGACCCAAATAATTCGACACTCACAGGATAATCAAAGGAAATATTGTCATTAATTACCCATTCGCCCTCATCTTCAGAAGGAGTGTTATATTGGAGATTATTAAAACATGCTATAATCGGTTCACCGACCAAAATGGCTGGCATGTCTGCTTCAGACTTTGAATCTGCCTCATTGCTACTGTCATCGTTGTCAGGCAATGATTCTTTTGACGTTTCACCAACCTCTTGATATAGGAGAGCGTTAGTAAAGTAGTTTTCCACCCCTTTGAATGGTTGCTTCTCAGCGAAGACAGTTCGTACTGTTGCATCATCTTCAACATATTTGAAACACTGTTGCAGAGTGGAGGGAACGATCCAGTTAGTATGGATCCAAGGTCGTCCTAGTAACAAATTATATGACGTGTCAGCGTCAATGACATAGCATGTTACTTCTGACTTCAGGCTCCTGATTTGGCAACGGAGTCGAATCTTTCCAAGTGGATGATTACTCTCCGCATTAAAATCGTATATTGTTGTAGTGATTGCAGACAACCAATATAGTGGTATGCCAAAGAAGTAAAGGAGTCTTTTGGGGATGATACTGAGTGCAGACCCCGGATCAACCTGTACCCTTTTAATGCATGTCGAACCGATGTATCCGGTGTAGTACAAAGGTCGATCGTGCTTGTTATCCTTGAGAAGCATATCCTCCGCTGTGAAGGTAATAGCAGGTACCTTTGATTGCATATGATGGTATTCAGGGCAATAAGACTGAGTGTCATCTTTAGGGATTTCTGGCATATATGTCAGGAATGATTCTGAGTTAGCCAGTGCATCCCTAAGTGCTTCTCTTGTCTCTTTCGAGAGACGAAGGAGCTCGTGTATGGTGATACGAGCTGGGATATTAGCCAGCTGGGCCAATATATCAAAACGAAAGGGCATGTTAGGCCCTGGGATCGAAGGCTTCTTTAGGACATGATCAAACCAGACTTCTTTCTGTTTCTCCTTTCCTGTCGTCGGAGGCGGAGCCGGTGTGGATATGTACTGACGTCGTCTGCTGTTGTGTCTCGTGAGTAGCTTTCTCATACTGTTTTAAATATGATTTTCTGGATCGAGTACCTGTCGGCTGAGGTACATCGGCTTGTGCTGTGCAAGCGTGCTGTTCCCGTTCAGAATCGCTGAGAGAAGCTGATGTGAGATTGATAACATTGCAAGATTTGCCCTTCGACTTGGATTTCTTCGAATCTCATTGTTTGTCTTGGACAAGGTCTGGGTGTATCCACATAATTTCCCCTGTCTCTCGTGTCAAGGGAACAAGACCCTTAATCTCTTGAGTTTTGACTGGAGGATGTTTTACTTCCAGTCGTGGTGCGGGGATTGGAAAGGTCCCGTCAGGAACTGTGACTTTTGGGGTTTTGCCGAACTCGAGAGTCACCATGTTTGCAGTGACTTTCTTTTGCTCTAATTTCAGAGTCAGAACTCCAGCATCGACCAAAGCTTGAATTTTGTCCTTGAGGACAAAACACTTATCAGTAGGATGATGAACCAGCCTATGAAAGAGACAATAGTTGGGATCGTTTGTGCGTATTTCATTAGGGCGTCGAACGTCTGGCAGCTTTAGTTTATTCCCTTTGTGGAGTAAATGGAATATTGCGACCACTTGCTCGTCTTTGAAGGAGTACTATTTCGGAGGAAATTTAGACTCCTGATTATTGAAGGCGTTCTTCTTGGCCTTCGAATGAACATCCCCTGACAATTCAACGGACATAGTCTCTTTGCCTTTAGCTTGGGAAGTCTGCGCCATGTCGGCGCGCCCCTTATTATTCACACCCCATTTGCCTTTAGGGGTAGATGGTTCGAACTTCTTAGCTGACTTTTCGGCTATCTTAGCTTGTTCAACTAGTTCCTTCAACTAGTTCCTTCTAGGTATGAGCTTTGACAGCTCCCATGCGAATCTCCACTTAGTCGAGGAAGTTATGCCTGCATGTCTGCAAGAGCATGGGCAATGGCATACCTGCTGGGCACATCAGAGACAAGTTTCTGAACCGTTCAATGTAGTCACGGACGGATTTACCCTTCTTCTGCACGGTAGAGAGGAGTTTATCCATGGTTACCTCGGTATCGTCCTCATAGAAACGAGAAAGAAATCGAGTTTCCAGATCGATTCAGGAATTGATAGAGCCCGGAGGGAGGCTTCAAAATCAGTCGAATGCTACCCCCTTCAGGGTGCCAATGAACAGTCTGGCCATGATAGCATCATTGTCCATAACATTATCGGTCTGAGACCGGAAGTAGTAGATGTGCTAGTTTGGTGAGCTCTTACCATCATACGTATGTAACGTTGGTGGCTTGATCTTTGGTGGGTATGATACTGAATCCCATTCTAAAGGGTAAGGATGGACTGCCACTATTTTCTTTAGTTCATCCCTCTGAGTTAGGGATGCCATCTGAGCTTGGATGCTTTTAAGAACTTTAGCGTCTATAGAAGAGCTTTCATTTGACTTCTCAGTCTTTGGTTGTTCATCGCTATGATCTTCCTCATCATGGTTACTCCCGGTATCATTGTTATTCCGGTTAGTGATGAGTTGAGCGAGCATCTGTTGAATGTTGTCCATGGCTTCTTGCTGGGCCTTAGAGGTTTGCTCTTGAGCTTCCAACCTTCGACGGAGGTCATCATTACCGTTATCAGCCATATTTACTGATACTCTATCTGTTCGTACCGAGCTGACTGTGACCGAAGAGGCATACCCACTGTCTTCGTCTTCCTCATCAGACCATTAGAATAATCTTCTCATTGGTTCTGGTGAGGCTACTGTGGTTGAGGAGGATGACTATTCGTAATTGTAGGGTATTGCGACCCTATATCTGGTGTTTCGGAAGACGCCTTCTTCGTGCACCAAGACTTGGCGTAAGCCCGGACTATGATCCGGATCAGGAGAACTGGAGGGAGCGGCATGCGACGCTCGTCTGTCCCTACGCGGTTCTCGTCCCCTTCAGATCATATTGACGGATGCAGAGGGCAGATCTTGCGATACGCTCCTTTTACGATGCTTCACAAGATCTTGTTCTGATAGTCGATCAAAAACTGATCTTCGGTTTGGAGGAGTGGCGGGGATTGATCCCAGGCGGCAATGAACTGAATGGACCGTCACTAACTGACATCCCACTTGTTGACAATAAGAGGGAGAAGTCTGGGGTACGTTTGACTTTCGTTTGTTCGTTAAGAACTTTCGCAAGTCAGACGTAGCCGGGCTTAAACGATTTAGCGCAGAGGCTCTGTTGGATTGCACATAGGATGATGCCCTGTTTTTTTCATCACCGCAGAGGTGATTAGCACTAGATAATGCTTTAGCTCTAGCTTCGTGGCTAAGAACTTTGGGAACACCCTTAGGCGCTGAAGCTGCATAAGCACCGCTTTCAACACTCAGGGATAATCCCTTAGCTCCGCCGCGAAGGGAAAACTTAGCGATTGAGGAACCGGGGAGCGAAGCACGCTGTGGTGCTTCATTCGCTACCTTGCTACGAAGATGGTTAGCACTAGACAGTGCTTTAGCTCTAGCTTCGTAGCTAAGAACTTTAGAAATGCCCTTGGGTGCTGAAGCTGCATAAGCACCGCTATCAACACTTAGGGATGATCCCTTAGCTCCGCTGCGAAAAGCGAGCTCAGTGCTTGATGAACTGAGGAGCGTAGCACACTGTGGTGCTTTGTCCGCACCTTGCTACGAAGGAGGTTAGCACTGGTGGGTGCTTTAGTTCTAGCCTGTCGGCTGGGAACTCCGCGCGTACCCTGAGGTACTGGCGTTGTGTTTGCCATGCCATCAGTAACTTCGCTCATAAGAACGAGGTTGGCGCAAGGAGTTACTGCTCCTGAATTAGGCGAAGGTGTAGTCGCCGTTTTAGCTTCGCGGCTGATAGTCTCAACGAAGCAGGCAGGTCTTTTGCCTTTATCTTCGCGGGACAGGCGGACCTGCGGCGTAGCTACGCCTAAAGTTTCATATAGGGTCTGTTTGGTTGTCGTAACTAGCCGTAATTCGTAGTTGTAATTGGTAAAGTCTTTTACAATTGTAAATGAGTTACATGTATGTAAATTTTACGGTGTTTGGTTGGTAATATAAAATTGTAAAGTGGGAAAGTGTATTGTACTTTACGGTGTTTGGTTGTCGTAATGTATAAGTCGTAAGTGAAAAAGTTGACCACAAAATTAATTATTTGGTGATTTTAAAAGTTTTAATACTGCAAATAAATATTAAAAAAGTTAAATATTAAAAAATTTTAATATTAATATAAAAAAATAATACAAATTTGTATGACCACAAAATTAACTGTAACTGTGCTGTAAGTGAGTGGTAACTGGGTTGCAAGTGAATGTTAGTTGAGTTACGTAAGTCTTTTACGAATTACGGTCCAAACAAACGCCGTAGTTGTAACTGGGTAGTAAGTCATTTACGAATTACAGAGTTTTACGCGAAACAAACGGCCCCATAGAGCGTTTTGCTTTGGCCTCCACATCTGCTTTGGAAGAGGATACTTAGGTTCGCAAGGAACTTGGCTAGCACACGCGAGACTGAGAGGAGTTGAGGCTGAGAGGAGTGGGGAGGAGTCCGCGTCCGATTTCTTGTCCGAAACCTCGGCCATTGTGACTTTTCTATGCTTTCGTGCGTGGAGCATTGGACCACCTCCAGAGAGGAGTTCTTCGAATTTTCCTTAGTCAAAATGAACGACCAGGTTTTCGAAGGTGACAAGCTCAAGATTCTGACCCTCTTTGTTGCGTCAGAAAATTGTAGTAGGCTTGCAGAGAGCATTGTCTGTCTTGACAGAGACTTGCTTCGAAGAATTAGCCAGAGCGGTTCCGGCTGTGCCGACTTCCCTGTAGTCGCGCATAGGTTCTTGGCCAGAGTGAATTGCCAACGCCTCAGCAGTAGACTCGAAGGTCTGATCGTCGCATTGCGACACTTGATTCTCAGAGTGGAGAATACATTCCCCAGCGGAGTCGCCATCTTGTTTTTCATTGATTTGCGAAAGGGAAAACTTACAAAAAAGTATCGAGGAGCTAAATTACAAGTAATTCTTTGCAGTAAGAAGATTACAGGTAGATCTCCTCTGAGATTTCTGGGGAAGTGTGCCGGTAGGAATCTGATCAGCGCGCGATCACTTTATCCCTTTGACGATGCGAGCGATCAGACAATCGGACTGCCGCCTGATGGGATTCCCTTCTCGCCTGGTTCGGGGAATCGGAGAACAGAAGGTCGGTAGAGCCTTCTTGTTACTTCTCAAACTGCCTCTGCTTAGGAATTTTTTCTCGCCTGATTCCGAAAATTCCTTGAGAGGGAGGAAGATCTTAGGGTATTAACACCCTGATTAGAGAAGTAATTCTCTGAATTCTTGGAAGCAAGAGAGTATATCTCTGTCCTTAGCCGTCTCTCCTTTTTTTTTTTCTCGTGCCTCTCTTCTCTTTCTAGCTCCCGCCCCTCTTCCTCTCGCCCATGGTAGGCTATTTATAAGGAGGAGTAGGGGTATAATCGCCCTGAAAATCTGGAAACAGATTGGGTCAATCTGTTTTACATCCGGTAAGTAGCCTCGTCGCGAGGCTAGAATCAACTTCTGCGAAGGTAGGAATAGCTGATCTCTTGATCCGCTCTGCTAAATGAGGGATACTCCTTTGATTCTTTCCAAATAACTGAAAGATCTCCTGATCTTCTTACCTGATTGGGAGAGTCAAAAGATCATGGCAAATAATTGTCAAATTTGATCTTAATTAGATTTGATCTCATCTAGAGATTTGATTGGTCAAAGGTGACCATAAAAGACCCGTAGCGGAGTCATTGTGTTGAGCTCATGGCGGAGCTGGGAGAAGCATCTGGCGAAGTTAAAAGAAAGCTCTTCAGCGGAGCTGGATAACTTTGTGGTAAAGCTACCAGTTACCCTTTTGCGCAGCTGCATGGGGTTTCGAGCGAAGCTAACTCTCTGCGGAGTTAACTGAGCATTTCTGTGCGAAGTTGTAAGCTAGCTTGCAGCGAGGCTATGAAGGAGCTTCCTGCGATGCTAAGCAACTTTGGCTTCTTATGCGAGACTTATCTCGTGGGCTCGTGCGAGACTAAGTGTTGAGCTAACTTAGTGTCTCTGGACCTGCTTGGGCCTTCTCACGAGCTTTTCTTGGCTTACTGTTTGCTTCACTGGATTAATAGAGTCCAAGTTATTAATACGTCCCTTTGAGATGGGTAAAGAACTGGTCGTCGGTTTGTCTGCCACTTGTCTTTTGTAGATGTCAACAAGTTAGACATTGTTCAGGTCAGTTAGGAATCTTGTCTTTTTTAGAGTGTCAACACCGTTGACGTCAGCAGGGAGCCGGTATTGTAGCTGCCGGCGGGTTGGGTCTGCAGCAAGTCGGGCCGGGTCTGACTGGGTTTGAACCGGATTTTAAACCCTAAATTGACTCGGTGAGATATTCGTTGCAGCGGTGGTTCAACGATGAACCATTCGACTTTGGCGGTGGTCGTGATGGCTTTGGCGACTTGTGGCAATGGAGGAGGATTGGCGAGTGGTTGGAGGAGCAGTGACGACGAGCATCGGTGTTGACGGTCGAAGACGAGGAGGGAGGTAACGATGTTAGCAGAGGGAGGAGTCTGCAGATTTGAGTTTGGTTGCTGTTGGCGATGAAAGTGTTCGACGGATCTGAGTTTTGAAAACGAAGGTGGAGGTCACTGACGGCGGTGGCGGTCGAAGACGAGATCTGAGGTGGCTGCAGTGGCGAGGATCTGATGGTGAGGTGGTGCTGACTGGTGTGGTTGACTGCGGAAGATGCGGCAACGATTTACTGTGGTGTGGTCAGCGGCGTGAAGGCGGTGTTGGGTTCTGTGGAGAGAAGGGGAGAAGGAGATGAACAATAGGATTTTGAAATTTTTGGAATTTCAATTTTTTCCTCTTTTTTCTCTTCTTTTTTTGAATAGATCTAGGGTTGATCTAGGTCTAGGGCTTGGAAGAAGAAAAAAATATTTGAAGAGGATTGAAAATCAATTACTTTGATATCTTTGATACCAAAATTGATGTAAAACAATTTGGATTGCAATCACCTTCAAATTGAAAATTAGAATTTTTTAAATAGATTGAGATTTAGATAGAGTTTTGGGCTTCACACCTCTTGTACTACGACCTTCACGCGTAAAACTCAAGAGCACACTCAAAAATTTTAAATGAAAAATTTGTAATTTCAATTATTCGATAATAATCTAAAAAAAGTCTTGGGGCCTATTTATAGGCTTTACAGAAGTGCACTTCTAGGAAATAATCAATGTGGTATTAAATGCCCACATAAGAAAATACTACTAATTCAACAAAACTGAACTAAAAATAAAAATAGCTAAAACCAAAGGAAAGCAACACATCATCTTCTCGAATAGACTCGATCAAACAGTTGTCTCAGCGACGTGATGCCCTTATCAAAGATGAGTTGATAATATCTCCTCTCTTCGTGAGACAAAGGGGAGACAAAGCAATAGTTGGGCCATCATTTGTAAAATGCCAACTTTATCTTTTGTTTAACCCTAGTTCATTTTTTAGCATTTGGACGAGTTAGGGGGTTTAGTAGCTTAACATCTGTTAACTCTTGTTGTGAAACAAGGCCTAACATAGCATATACTTGGAGATGACTGGTAGATATCTTATAAAGTGGTCAAGATAATAGTCTAATAGATTTCGCCTCCCACCATCCCCCAAATTAAGAGGTAGGTTGGTTAACGTGCTAAGATTGTAGGGTTACATGAGGAAAGAGCTTGGTCTTGCAACATAAATTTATGGTATCAAACATTTATTTTGGGAAGTCGAAGAGAAGAACTACAAGGCCAGTGTCTTTCAAGTTTAAACATTAAAAGGTAACTTCATACTTGTTGTCGATAAAGTACTAAAGAAGATAGTTGGAACATAGTTGATATAAACTAATATTATGTGGCATAATATATTTATTTGTATCCATAAATAGTATAGCTGCCAAAGAAAGCCTAGGATAATCTAAAGCTAATATATTATCAAATAAAGAGGGTGGCGGAATGGAACAAGGATGTCCACAGTTAATTAAAAATCTAAAGCAGAGGGCATCTTGTAAAGATTGGCCAAAATATAAAATCAAGAAATTTGTACGTGTCCGTGCCTCTTATAGAGGTTGGCCAAAGTGTAGAAAAGATAAAAAAAGACGAGGAAGCTAAGGAAGCGGCGGTTGGTGAAGATTTATTGTGCCTTTCCCTGCTTATGATGATTCTAGGTTTTTACATTGGAGTTACAAGTCATATCTTGCTTTTACTCATCTACACCCTAGCTTACTAATAAACCTAGGTAAATAATTTTTAATTGTATATATCAGAATTACTCCTCAAGTCAGTACATTCCAGCTTATTCATAAGCTAGATGGGAAGGAGGAGATGACGTGAAGCTGTCAATTGTCATGAATGTAGACTACTATTTGTTTTGGATAGTGCAATGCATACGTCTTTCAGGCCTTGTTTGGCAATTGGTATAGAAGTATGAGTAGAGTTTTTTTCAAATTATTCGAAGAAAAATTAGGTAAGAGAAAGGGGTGACATTAGTCTATATCCAAGAGTTGTCAAGAGTTACAATGCATCCTCATAGGAGGAATTGGTAACTCCATGTTCTCCCCAAAATGTAGGAGCTTAAAGGCATAGATATTTTCTAAAAATATGAACTTTTCTATCCACTCTAACGTAATGATTATAGTCTATTTTTGCCCATTTTTGAGTGTTCAGTTGGCACGATTTACATGATTTACGTGTTAACTTTTGCTAGTTCTAGTCATCAAATAAGCTCTAAGCCCTATTAGGTTGGAGGTATAAGGGTGTAAATGTTATCAATTTTTGAAAGTAGAGTTAAGAGTGGAATTGACCAACAATTGGTTTATAATTACTCGTCAGAGAGGTAACCGGTTAAGTGATGTTTGGATACAGTATGGTGGAATTGAGCAATGATTGATTCATATTATTTGGAAGTAAGGTGTTAAGTGGTGTTTGGATAAAGGAGTAGGGTGGAGATGTTATGATTTTTTTGAAAGGGGAAGAGAGTTTCTAACTTTAGCTGGGAAGATGAGTTGATAATACCTCCTCTCTTCGCGAGACAACCATCATTTGTAAAATGCCAACTTATCTTTTGTTTAACCCCGGTTCATTTTTGAGCATTTGGACGAGTTAGGAGGTTTAATAGCTTAACTCCTATTAACTCTTGTTGTGAATCAAGGCCTAAGATAACATATACTTGGAGGTGAGCTGTAGATATCTTATAAAATGGTCAAGACAATAGTCTAATAGATTCCGCCTCCCACCATCCCCCAAATTAGGAGGTAGGTAGGTTAGCGTGCTAAAATTCTTGGGCTATATGAGGAAACAACTTGGTCTCTCAACATAAATTTATGGTATCGAACATTTATATTAGGAAGTCGAAGAGAAGATAACACATTTATTTAGGAAGTCGAAGTGAAGATAACTAGGTGTGTGTCTTTAGAGTTTAAACATTAAAAGGTAACTTTATACTTGTTAAGGAAAAAATACTAAAGAAGATAGTTGGAACATAGTTGATATAAGCTAATATTATGTGACATAATATATTTATTTGCATCAAGAAAATAGCAAAGCTACTAAAGAAAGCCTAGGAGAATCTAAATATAATATTTTACTGCGGTGGATATTTTCCGACACGATTGATCGAGCGGTCAATTTCGCACCGCGGGGGAAGAAAGTAATTCATAAATTCACACAGACAACAAGCAAAGACACAAGATGTTACGTGAAAACCTAATTTAGAAAAACCACGGGGAGGGGGGAGAGAGTCTACTATTTTCAAAAGATTACACTGAACTCCACAGAGTTAGAACTCTGTTTTTAATCTCTGATACGTAAGGAACGACCTTTTTCTCTCTTCCAACTCTTAATGTATAATTACCTTGAGCTCTGTTATAGCTGGTGCGAGTCATGTGGATTTCTGTAACCGCATGATTTGCACGTTGTGATTTCTTCGTAACGGCTGTGATTGTGCTTGATTGTTGGAGTGATTCCTGCTAATTCTGTAACAGTATGCATAGGGATAGGAGTTGTTGCACGTTTGAAACATTGATCTGCTAGCGACATAATGCTCTCCATGGATGTAGGCGATGATTAGGGGGGTCAGTTGTTGCATCTGTTTAACTCGGGACGGTAGGAATTGTCCTTAAGATAGTTGAGCCTTCGGGAGAAGTGGTCTCGGGACCGTCGAGTCCTCGGGGGGGGGGGGTGGGGGGTGCTGTCGGGATAATCTAGTCCTCGGGAGGAGGATTGATCTCGAAAATGGGGAGACGATGCTTCGAGGAGATGTCTTGTTGGCACATCTTATCGTTTATCTTCGGGGAAGAACTGGTAAGGCGGGACACATGTCATGATCCGGGTGATCGAAATCTGACCACTACATTTACCAAATAAAGAGGGTGGCGGAATGGAACAAGGAAGTCCGAAGTTAATTAAAAATCTAAAGCAAAGGGCATCTTATAAAGATTGGCCATAATATAGAATCAAGAAATTGTATGTGTGTCCGTGCCTCTTATAGATGTTGGCCAAAGCGTAGAAAAGATAAAAGAAGATGTGGAAGCTAAGAAGATGGTGGCTGGTGAAGATTTATTATGCCTTCCCTGCTTATGATGATTCTAGGTTATTTTCATTGGAGTTACGAGTAGTATCTTGATTTTACTCATCTACACCCTAGCTTACTAATAAATCCAGGTAGATAATTTTTAATTTAACTGTTTACATCAGAATTACTCCTCAAGTCAGTACATTCCAGCTTATTCATAAGCTGGATGGGAAGGAGGAGATGACGTGAAGCTGTCAATTGTCATGAATGTAGACTACTGTTTGTTTTGGATAGTGCATTGCATACGCCCTTAAGGCCCTGTTTGGCAATTGGTATAGAAGTAGGAGTAGAGTTGTTTTCAAATTATTGGAAGAAAAGTTAGCAAGAGAAAGGTGTCACATTAGTCTACATCCAAGAGTTGTCAATAGCTACAAATTGCCCTCATAGGAGGAAGTGGTAACTCCATGTTCTCCCCAAAATGTAGCGGCTTAAATGCATAGATATTTTCTAAAAATATGAACTTTTCTATCCACTCATGTAATGATTATAGTCTATTTTTTTGCCCATTTTTGAGTGTTCGGCTGGCACGGTTTACATGTTAACTTTTGCTAGTCCTAGTTATCAAATAAGCTCTAAGCCCTATTAGGTTGGAGGTGTAAGGGTGTAAATATTATGGTTTTTTGAGTGGAATTGAGCAACAATTGGTTTATAATTACTCGTAAGAGTGGTAAGCGGTTTTCTGGTGTTTGGATACAGGGTAGGGTGGAATTGAGTAATGATTGATTCATACAGGGTAGTGTTTGGATACAGTGTTAAATGGTGTTTGGATAAAAGGAGTAGGCTGGGAGATGCTACGATTTTCTGAAAGCTGGGAGATCTCGAATTCTAACTTTAGCTGGGGGGTTATTTGGTTTAAACAATAAATGCCATGAAAGAACTCTAAGTGGGCCTCACATTGTGGAGGATTATTATCCAGATATGAATTTGTACCAGACTAATATTCAATTAAAGTTTTTGTTAGGGACTTGTACACTTCGTGAGGAACAGCTATGCTCTTCTAGATAATCCTGCAAGTCCCTTGTGGATAACATAATCAAATAGATGATAGCATAACTGTAATTCTAATGTAATGCAATTATTCTTTCTGTTTGAGACACTCATTATGAAGAATGCCAGTCCAGTTTCTATATACTTTGGGTTGCATACATGTTTTTCTCTTCCCCACAAAGTTGGTATTTTCACAGATTCACATGGTACCTATGCTAGCTATGATTTTGATTTTGCAGGCAGATTTTGACCTATGCACTGAGTGCTATAACAATGAGAAGTTTGGTTCCAGCATGGCACCATCTGATTTCATTCTTATGGAACCTGCCGAGGTTCCTGGCATGAGTGGTGGAAGTTGGACAGATCAGGAAACCCTTCTTCTTCTAGAAGCCTTGGAGCTTTTTGGAGAAAACTGGAATGAGATAGCTGAACATGTTGCCACGAAGACCAAAACCCAATGCATCCTACACTTTCTCCAAATGCCGATAGAGGATCCTTTTCTAGAAGCCAGTAATGATGCTGATGACAATATCCTAGATCAGACAGATGGTGGATCAGCCGATAGAGAAACTAATGCATCAGAAGTTCCCGAAGAAAAGGAGGTTGGAAATGCAGAGGGCAAGGACCATACTGTTTCCTCCCCAACAGATGTTTCCAAGACAAAAGATGCTAGCGAACTTGAGGTTTCTTGTGAAACTGGTGTGAGCAATGCGAGCATTGCTATTGATGCACTGAAGGCTGCATTTCAGGCTGTTGGTTATGTGCCTGAACAGGAAGAATTGCCTTCATTTGCAGAAGCTGGAAACCCAGTCATGGCCCTGGTAAGTCTAACTGCAACCTATCCTTCTTATTTTCTCATTCATTGTTGATGCATGTGCCTGGTGTTCAGAGACACCTGTATGGCCTTCGTCTAGGATTTTCTGATTGACAAATCCTGGGTTCTCTGCAAAGAAGCCATGAACTTGAAATCTAAATTTAATAAGTTGGCTGTCTTCTGTTGATCTCATCACATTTCTGCTTACAATCCTTTATCCACCGCATAACTAAACCTTATGCCTTGCTTAGGATTTAATTTAGACTTCTAGAGTTTAGTATGCCTAAACAATGAATTCTCTCTCTTTTTATTTGGCGTCAGTCACTAATATTTCCTTATCGTTCCATTGACCTCTACCTTTGTTTTTTCCCCTTATCATTTCTCGGAAAGCGCACAAGATTGTGGTCCTTACTAGGTGTACTCAGTAGTATGCTACATCACACACCCCACCAATGTCAGGAATCCTGCATTTTGGAGTTCAGACAATCCAATGCTGTTATCATTGTTGACATGACATTGGACTTCAAAAATGTTTTTTTTTCCCCCGCCCCCTTTCTCCTCTTTTTTTTTTCCTCCTGACTCTGGATTTTCTTTTTGGTGTCCCCCTCTCTTGAAGAGAGAGAGAGAGAGAGTGTGTGTGTGGGGGGTGTTTGTTTGTTTTTTTTTTTTTTTTTCTTTTTTGTGGGGTGGGGGGTTGGGGGTGGGGGGGTGGGGGTTGTTATCCTTGCACTTCAAACATGTAGATAGCGGTACTTGGAGTGTATCTGGCACCATTCATAATGTGCACAACCTAATGCTTTCTTTGCAGGCAGTATTTTTAACACGGCTAGTGGAACCTGATGCTGCTTCAACCTCATTTCGGAGTTCCCTGAAAGCTATGTCTGAGGACGCTCCTGGCACACAGCTGGTTACGAGGCATTGCTTTCTTCTTGAAGATCCACCTAACGATAAGAAGGAACCGCCTGCCCTTGAGAGGTTTTTTTCCTGTTCATGTAGTCACAATGATATAACTGCTTACTGTAATGTCTTCGTCTGATGAATAGAATAATTGCAGTGCTGCTACCGACACAAGCAATGGGGACACTGCGAAAGAGGAAGACCAGATGCAAGTTTCAAATGGCAATGATGAATCAAGAGATTGCACAGATAAGAACAAGGAGAATGCAGTTCTTGTTAAGCATGAACAATCCCCATCAATGGAAAATAATAAGAATATGTCTATAGAAAATAAGGGTAGGGAAAACGATAAGAACTCATCCATAGAACATGAAAAGGAAGGTGTGGAAAATGAAAAGATCCTGTCTACAGAAAATGGAAAGACAGTTATGGAAAATAATGATAAGAGCCCGTCGATAGAAAATGAGAAGACGGGCGTGGAAACTAAGAACCAGTCTATAGAAAATGAAAAGAACCCGTCTAAAGAAAATGAAAACAACCCATCTAGAAAAAATGAAAAGAGCCCGTCTGCAGAAAGTGAAAAGACCCTCTCTGTAGAAAATGGAAATAATACACCTATAGAAAATGAAAAGAACTCATCTGTATTTTTGCAAGATTGCTCGGAGAAACAATCTGCTACAATGGAATCCAGTGAGTCAATTTTGCCATCAGAGGCAGCTGCTAGCAGCACAAGAGATTTGGGCAATCCAACATTGCTAGGGGAACAAACAGGTCCTAGTTCTGTGAAGGATGGAAGTGACTTTGCTTCGCCTATGGTGCTTTCCTCTGTTAATCCAAAAGATTCAGACAATTTAATGCTGCCAGGGGAACAACTAGATCCAAGCGCTGTGAAGGATGGAAGTGATTCTGCATCACCAATGGTGCTTTCCTCTACTAATCCAAAAGATTCAGGAGAACTTGCTTTGCAAAGGGAAGCTGTAACTAGTCCTACAACTGAAGTAAATGAGTTCAAATCGACAGGTGAAAACAAACTTGATTCCGTGAAGGATTCAGGTAATTTGGCATCAGTGAGTATGGTTGAACAAATTACACACACATCAGTGGTTGTGGATACAAAGCCTTCTTCAAAAGAACAAGAATCGGAGCAAAAGGCTGGTGCTGATTCAACAGCTGAATGTACAGAGACGCCAGGTACAATCCTTCAAGGTTTATTGAATTTTGGTTATTCACAGCTTTCTATTCTTTTATGAACCTACAATAATACCTATAGAACATTTCCTTATAAGTTCTTATATTATTGCTGACACTAAGTGTAACATGATTTATCTTGACTTAGCATTACAAGAACAATTGAGTGTTTAGTTTGCTGTTTTCTGACTTTTTTGAATCATCTCTATTATATATATATATATATATATATATATATATATATATATAATATATATATATATAAAGAGAGAGAGAGAGAGAGAGAGAGAGAGAGAGAGAGAGAGAGAGAGAGAGACTTGTGTTCCAAAAGGATTCGAGCCCGGATCCTTCCCACTCAAATTCAACCCTCCGACATTCGAATACATGATCCACTCCGTTGAAGTTGATCTATATTATTTCAAGTATCTATAAACCAAAAATCAAGTGTTTATAATACTTTTTGTCCATCCATCAAGCAACGCAAAATGGACGGGTGAAAGTAGTGAGTTGGTTAGATCTATGTCTTTAGACATACAAATTCTTAATCCAGCAATTTCATTATGATCTAAACATTTAAAAACCCCTACAAACTAATTTTTGTTAGGTTTTAAATGATCTACACCGTTAAACTTACCAACTCACTATTTAGGCCGTCCATTTTTTCCCTACTTGATGGATGGGCAAAAAGTATTCAAAACACTTGATTTTTGGTTTATAGATACTTGAAATAATATAGATCAACTTCAACGGAGTGGATCTTGTATTCGAATTTCAGAGGGTTGAATTTGAGTGGGAAGGATCCGGGCTCGAATCCTTTTGGAAGGACACAAGTCTATCTCTCTCTCTCTCTCTCTATATATATATATATATATATATATATATATATATATATATATATATAAGAAAATCTTCAAATGAAAAACTCTCTCAAAATAAGGTTCGTGAGAAAATCATATAGGAGCGTTTACATGGATGATCTGGACTGTTCATCTTGATCTACATGCTCTACTAGGCTACCAATAAAAAATCGCGCGATTCTGAATCTTTTTACCCATGCATCAAATGACATCTTTATTCTACGGCGAATATCACATATGTTTTGTAATCGCTTGTTGCATGGGTAAGAAGACTCGGAATTGTGTGATATTTTATTGGTAGCCTAAATAAAGTATATAGATCACGATGAACGGTTCAAATCATCCACATAATCACTCCTATATGGTTTTCTCACGGTGTTCGTGTGAGACACGACCTCTCTCTCTATATATATAGTTTCGGAAGGATTCGAGCCCGAATTCTTCTCACTCAAATACAACCATACATCATCCGTTGAAGTTGATCTATATTATTTCAAGTATCTATAAACCATGAATCAAGTATTTTAAATATTTTTTGCTCATGCATCAAATAGAGGTAAAACAGACAGTCTAAATAATGAGTTGGTTAGTTAACGGTGTAGAATATTTAAAACATAACAAAAATTGGTTTGTAGGGCATTTTAAATGTTTAATCATGATCAAATGGTCGGATCGAGAATTTGTATGTTAGATCTAACTAACTCACTACTTTCGGCTGTCCATTTTGCGCGCTTGATGGATGGGTAAAAGGTATTCAAAACACTTGATTTTTAGTTACTTTAAATAATATAGATCAACTTCAACAGAGTGGATCTTGTATTTGAATGTCGGATGATGGTATTTTAGTGGGAAGGATTCGAGCTCGAATCCTTTCAGAACTACACAAGTCTCTCTCTCTCTCTATATATATAGATTCGAGGCTGAATCCTTCCTGAAATACACCTAGAGGGGGGTGAATAGGTGTGTTGCTAATCAAATGCAATTTTAAAACTACTTATGATGAACTATGCAAACGACCACTTAAAATAAGAATTGAAGCCGAATTTCCTATGAAGAGCTCTAGAACTTCTACTGTTTGATTCCTTTAGATAATGAGTTGAGGTGCTTAATCATCTCCTTGTTGAGATGAGTATAGACCGGTAATGAAAGTGATAAAAAGAAAGCAATTATAGAATACAAGATGAACAATTACACAAGTATGAAAAATGAAAAGAAATAGAGAGCAAGACACAAAGGAATTTGTTCCGAGGTTCGAGCCACCGCTTTACGTCCCCGCCTTCACCACTATGAAGTATTTCATTATCCTCTAAGGGATCTTTTACAAGAGGACCTTACAGAAAGGAATTACCATTTGGTCTACACAAGATCGGAGTACACAACTCTACAACTCAACCCTCTACAGAAGAGGTAGCACGAAACCAATTGAGGTTACAAAACTCTTGGTGATCCAACAAGATCACAAATACTCTCTCTTACAACTTCTTATAGAGTAGAATATGAAGTGTTACTCAATAAGTTAAGTGAGAGATGAAATTCAGTTAGAAAGAATAGAGGAGCTTTAAAACCAACTGAAAATAGTTTTAGAAAGAAAGAACTTGAAGATTGAAAGTTAGAAAAATTTCTCTTTTGAAACAAACTTGAAAACTTGTAAACTTATGTGTTTTTCTTGTCTAAAACCAAAACCAATGACCCATATATATATAGGCAATGAATAAATATTATTTATAAATCATGCCAGGTCATTTGGGGGTGTGTTTAGACACTTGAAAACTAAAAATGCCCGTTGGAATCCACTAAAAACAAAACAGATTTAAAAACTAGCCGTTATGACCATCTGACAGTCTGTCGGTCGACCGACAGGTCATCCAGAAAAGAGCTGTTGGCTTGGTCGACCAGGCGGTCGACCGTACGGTAGTTTTAAAAGAAAAACTAAACTGTTGGTCGACCGGCCGACCCTAACTCTCTTTCAGTCGGTCGACCGATCGGTCGACCGCAATGATTAGCGATTTTTTAAAATCGTATATTTTTGTGTGTGTAACTTCTTGAGCATCACTATTATATTTTACACTTTAACAAACTAATATCTTACAAGGCTCTAGGTGACTACAAGATCTTCAACCGGGCTTCTCCACTAGCGACCTTGAGTGCTTTGAGCTTTGATTACGTGTTTGAGTCTTCTTGAGTCTCCAACACTTTTCTTTAGAGGAAGAAAACTTCTTGAATCCTTAGAACCCTGAGATAAACTTAAACACTTGAACTTGATTAGTACAAATAGTCACATATGTTTTGTTATCATCAAAACCATAAAATCGGGTGATTGTAACCTTAGGTCAAGAATCTCTCCCTTTTTGATGATGATAAAACATGTGAGTTATTTAAGATAAAAGATAGGAAAGAGATTGAAAAAGCTCCCCCTCTAGTTATGTTATCTATCAAGTACAAGAAAACATCATGACTTTAAATGGATTTGACAATATAATCAAGTCACACACATATGCATATATAAAGATGATACAATATAGAATAATATGCATATATAGCCTACCATCCTTCCAATCCTCCTTCCTCCAAAAACAATATACAATGAATAAAAAAACAATGAGTCATGGCATTGCAGATAAGCATGGAAATGGTTATATAATATGAAAACAACTTAATAACTCAAATATCTCTTCCACTTTTTGTCATGCATCAAGAAGGGAGAAGACGTCAACATGAAAGAGAGATTAATTTTAAAAAAAAATGTGTAAAGGATTTAAAAAAATATGAAACAATTTCAAAACTTATGAATCCATAATACAAACATTTAACTCACCACAAATGAATGAAAATCTATTATAATCTAGTAGTTTAGTAAAAATGTTCGCAAGTTGAAAATCGGTGGAAGCATATTCAATTTCAATATCATCTTTCTCGTAGTGAACTCTAAGAAAGTGGCATCGATTATCTATGTGCTTGGTCTTGTATATTGAGTTGCATTTTTGGTCATATGAATGGTGCTGGTATTATCACAAAATATTTTAATATGGTCATAATGCAAATCATAGTCAAGGATAGTATGTTTCATCCAGAGAACTTGTGCACAATAAGCCACAGCCGCAACATACTCCGCCTAGACGGTTGAGAGGGCTTCGGAATTTTGTTTCTTAGAAGACCACGAAACAAAGACAATTTTCTAGAATTTGACAAGTACCACTGGTGCTCTTCCTATCCACTCTACAACCAGCATAATAGCATCCGAATAACTCGTCATGGGAAATTGTCCGGGTTCGGATACCACAAGCCCATTCCAATAGTGCCCTTATGATATCTAATAATGCGTTTACCGTAATTAAGTAAAACTCTTTAGGACATGATTGAAATCTAGCACATAGACACACACTAAACATAATATTCGGCCTACTAGCCGTCAAATAAAGTAAACTACCAATCATTTTTCTTTAAAGTTTAATGTCTACATTTATACCTTGTTCATCCTTATCAAGCTTAGTAGTAGTGGCGATGGAAGTCTTGCTTAACTTTGCATTTTCAAGTTCACATCTCTTGATGAGTTCTCTTGCGTACTTGGCTTGATTGATGAAGATCCCATCACTCCTCTGCTTGATTTGGAGTCCAAGGAAGTAGTTTAGCTCTTCCATCATAGACATCTTAAACTCGTTCTTCATGTATTATTCAAATTCTTTACAAAGCTTTTCATTAGTGTATCAAAAAAAAATATCATCAACATAAATTTGAACAATTAGGATATCACTATCTACATGCTTTGTAAACAAAGTGGTGTCAACTTTACTTTTAACAAAATCATTTAAAATTAGAAAAGTTGAAAGTCTTTCATACCAAGCTCTTGGAGCTTGTTTTAAACCATATAAAACTTTATCAAGTTTGTAAACAATATCCGGATGTGTAGGATCAACAAACACGGGGGTTGTTCAACATACACTTCCTCTTCTATAAAACCATTTAAAAACGCACTTTTGACTTGCATTTGAAAAAGTTTGAAATCTTTAAAGAAAGCAAAGGCAAGTGTCATCTGTATGGCTTCAAGCCGTGCTACGGATGCATAGGTTTTCTTAAAATCGATACATTCGATTTGGGTGTAACATTGGGCCACTAACCTAGCTTTATTTCTAGTAACATTATCCAACTTATCCAACTTATTCCTAAAGATCCTTTCAGTACCAATAGCTGGTCTATCATGGGGGTCTAAGAATAAGATGCCAAACTTGGTTGCGCTCAAATTGATTGAGCTCTTCTTGCATTGCAAGCAACCTATATGAATCGGCCTCGGCTTCGAGGATGTTTTAGGCTCAATATGTGAAATAAAAGCAAAATGCCCACATAAATCATGGAGTTTGGATCGAGTAGTTACCCTCTTGGATACATCACCTATGATGAGGTCATTGGGATGATTTGTAGCAAATCTTCAATCATTTGAAAGTGCTTGTGTTGGCTCCACTTCAACCTCTTGAACTTCACCTTGTTCATGAATCTTTCCTTCAAGATTATCTTCTCCATGTCTTCACCTAAATCAATCTTTATAACATTCTTCACAAGTGCATTGGATTCCTCAAACTTGACATATATAGATTCTTCAATAGTCAAAGAGGATCTATTGAATACTATTATCTTTAGTGTTTAAAACAAAACATTTACAACTGAAAATTTTAAAGTAAGAAACATTAGATTTTCTCAAATAGTAAATTTTAAATGAAGTTTTAGAAGTAAGTTACAAAAATAAATTGTATTTGAGATGTAGCATGATGTGTTTATAGCCTCGACCCATAAGATTGAGGGAGTCCGTATTCATTTATCATTGTCCTAGCCATTTTTCAAGAGTACGATTCTTTCTTTCAACGACTCCATTTTGTTGTGAAGTTCTAGGACATGATAGTTCATGTTTGATTCTATGTTCATTACAATAGGTGATAAAGGAGTGGTTAATGAATTCAACACCTCTATCACTTCTTATAAGTAAAATCAGAATTTTTTCTTTTTCAACTCTTTTTCTAAACACTTGAAAATGTGAAAAGGCTTGACTTGTGTTCTAATCAGAAAACCCATATAAAATGAGAAAAATCATTAACCAAAACAAAGACAAAATAATAGTTGGACCAAACAAATCCATGTGAATTAACTCCAAGGGTCTTGATGTCATGATGTCCTTGATTGTTTTGAAAGAGAACTTGGTTTGTTTTTCAAGTTGGCACGCATCGCAAATGCGGTCCTTTTCAAATTCCAAATAAGGAATACCTTTCACCACTTCCTAATTGTTGATTTTAGATAGATGGTCAAACGAAATATGGCCTAGTCTCCTATGCCATAACCAAGAGTTTTCATTAAAGGCATTTAAACATGTAGTATTGCATTGTAAATTTGACACATCAATCATGTACACATTATTCATGAAAACCGGAAAGCACACATGCATTGGTTTGTCTATTTAAAATTTTGCAAGCTAAATCATCAAAAATTGCTTTAAATTCTCTATCACAAAGTTGACTAATACTCAAGAGGTTATGCTTGAGACCTCAACTAAAACGATTTTTCAATTAAGGGAGATGAGCCAATTTTAATATTACCTATACCGATAATTTTTCCTTTGGAATCATCTCTGAAGGTGACGGTGCCACCATCATGATATCTTGATAGAGTTGTAAAATTATTGATATCCCAAGTCATATGCCTTGAGTAATCGCTATCAAGATACCACTGCTCCCTACACCTTGGTGTGTACCTACATCAAGTAACGAATTGGTTGATTTTGGTACCCAAATTTTCTTAGGTCCTATAATGTTGGAGTTTCGAACTCAAATGTGATCATTAGAAGCATTTATTTTATCAAAACAAAATTTGGCTAAGTGACCTTTTCGGCCACGATAAGTGCATGAATAAACTCTATCATATATAAAAGCATGATGTGAGTGTGGGGTGTGAACATGCTTGGTGTGTGTAGCATGTCTAGCATGATGTGTATGTATATGTTGTGATTTAGGAGTGTGGGTTTGCATAATATGATGAGCATGTGTAGTATGAACATTGTTCCTTGAAGTATATTTCTTAGGAAACATTGCCTCCAACCTAGCTATATCAAACTCACATTTCTTTAACACATCTCCTAAAGAGTTAATTTTATCTTTTAAAATAGAAATCTCATTTTTATCAATTAATGAAAATTTTGCTTTACATGAAACTTTATACGCATCAAATTTTTTTTGTGTGGATATGAGTGTGAAAGATAAATCATCTTTTTCTTTTGAAAGTATAACAATTTTATTATGAATAGTTTCATTTTTCTTTTTCAATTTTAAATACTTCTTTTTAAGGAAATTATAATTGTTAGACAACTCTTCAAAAGCCTCACCCAATTCATCCATTATTAATTCACTATCATCAAGTGAGGGTTCGAATGTTACCTTAGGTGTGTTATCATTAGCTAGGAAACACACGTGTGCCGTATCCACTTCTTCATCGTTTTCACTCTCTGAGTCCCAAGTGGCTTTGAGAGCCTTCTTTTTGTAGGACTTCTTGGAGGTTGAAGGTTTGCTGTTGGTCTCCGGACAATCCGCAACCATGTGACCGATTTCTGGCAATTGAAGCATATGACCTTCTTGTCTTCTTTCTCTTGCCATCTTTTCTATCGTTAAGCTTGGTCTTGTTGTGCATCCTTCTTACATTTTTAATTAGGAAGGAGTATTCTTCATCATCCTCTTCTTCATCATCATCGTCGGAGATGATGAGAGTGGATTTGAAAGTGATCACTTTCTTCTTTTGTGGTGTCATCTCTTCCCTTGCCTTCTCCATTTTATGGGTCTTAAATTTTCCTATAAGACCGATGAGCTCCATCTCTTCTTTGTCGTTTAACTCCTTCAATGTAGTAGCCTTGACTTCTCATGAGGGTGGAAGTGCCCGAATGACCTTCCTTACTTTTTGATCATTGTCAAGACATCACCTAAAGAAGCAAAATCATTAGTTATTTTAGTAAATCTTGTTACCATGTCATCAATGGTGTCATTATCATGCATGGTGAAATTTTCATATTGGGAACGTAAGAGATCATTTTTTGCTCTTTTAACTTGTGGCGTTCCCTCGTGTGTGACTACTAGGTGTGTCCAAATTTCGTAGACGGATTTACAGTGGATGACCCTAGCAATATCGTCATTGTTCAAAGCTTAAAGTAAGGCATAGTGTGCCTTAGCATTTGTATCAAACTTCTTAGTAGCAATGTCAGACCAAGTGTCCTCATCACTAAGGGGTACACCTAAAGGGTTTAGTCAACGCTTTTGCAACCCGACTTCCTAAGGATTACAAAAATACGGTCATCTTAACCTTCCATATAGGGAAGTTAAGACCATCAAACTTGGTAGGGGTCTTAATACCTTCGGCCATTTTTACTAACGTGGATGAAGATGAAATTGTGAAAGAAGTAATTAGAAATTAGGATCTCACTAAAGTTATTAAGCCAAAATCTAGAGACCAAGGCTCTGATACCAACTGAAATACACCTAGAGGGGGTGAATAGGCTCTGATATCAAATGCAATTTTAAAATTACTTATGATGAATTATGCAAATGATCACTCAAAACAAGAATTGAAGCTGAATTCTCCGTGAAGGGCTCTAGAACTTTTCATCTTTGATTTCTCTAGATAATGAGTTGAGATGCTTAATTGCCTTCTTATTGAGATGAGTATAGATTGGTAATGAAAGTGATGGAAAGAAAGCAATTATAGAATGCAAGATGAACAATTACACAAGTACGAAAAATGAAAAGCAATAGAGAGTAAGACACAAGCAATCACAACCACAAAGAAATTTGTTCCAAAGTTCGAGCCACCGCTCTACCTCTCCGCCTTCACCACTATGAAGGATTTCACTATCCTCTAAGAGATCTTCCACAAAGAGACCTTACACAAAGGAATTATCACTTGGTCTACACAAGATCGGAGTACACAACTCCACCAACTCAACCCTCTACATAAGAGGTAGCACAAAGCCATTTGAAGTTACAAAGCTCTTGGTGATCCAACAAGATCACAAACGCTTTTCTTACAACTTTCTATAGAGTAGAATATGAAGTGTTGCTCAAGAAGTTAAGTGAGAGATGAATTCAGTTAGAAAGAATAGAGAAGCTTTAAAACTAACTGAAAATAGTTTTGAAAAGAAAGAACTTGAGGATTGAAAGCCAGAAAAACTTCTCTTTTGAAACAAATTTGAAAACTTGTAAACTTGTGTGTTTTTCTTGTCTAAAATTAAAACCAATGACCCATATATATAGGCAATGAATAAATATCATTTATAAATCATATCAGGTCATTTGGGGTGTGTTTAGACACTTGAAAACTAAAAATGCCCGTTGGAATCCACTAAAAACAAAACAGATTTAAAAACTAGCAGTTATGGCCATCTGGCAGCCTGTCGGTTGACCGACCAGAAAAGAGCCGTCGGCTCCGGTCGACCGCCCGGTCGACCGCTCGGTAGTTTAAAAAGAAAAACTAAACTGTCCGTTGACGGGTCAGTCGATCGACCCTAACCGAGAGTTAGGGTCGTCTTTCAGTCGATCGACCGACTGGTCAACCGCTAACCCTTGCGGTCGACCGACAACGTGCACGCCCCTGGCCAAAGGCCCGGTCAACCAGGTGGTCGACCGTTTTGGCCTGAAATGGTCACGGTCAACCCTCCGGTGGACCGTTCTAGCCTGAAATAGTTTTCTGTATGGATTTTAATTATCAAACAATTTTTAAAATATTTTGTATTGGTTTAAGGGTAATGTATCAATGTTTAGGTGAGGAACTACATGTTCTAAGCTTGTTATAAAATTTTGAAAAAAACAGGAGGCATGTATCAAAACCAAACATGCAAAATATCAATACTATCAAAACTTGTATTTTTTGAAATTGTGTACTTTGTGTGTGTAACTTCTTGAGCATCACTACTATATTCTACACTTTAACAAACTAATATCTTACAAGGCTCTAGGTGACTATAAGATATTCAACCAGGCTTCTCCACTAGCGACGTTGAGTGCTTTGAGTTTTGATCACGTGTTTAAATCTTCTTGAGTCTCCAACACTTTCCTTTAGAGGAAGAAAACTTTTTGAATCTTTAGAACCCTGAGATAAATTTAAACACTTGAACTTGATTAGTATAAATAACCATATATGTTTTGTTATCCTCAAAATTATAAAATCGGGTGATTGTAACCTTGAGCCAACACTCCCCACTCAAATACAACCCTACGACATCCGAATGCAAGATCTATTCCGTTGAAGTTAATTTACATTATTTTAAGTAACTAAAAATCATGTATTTTGAATATTTTTTGCCCATCCATCAAGTATGCTCAAAATGGACGGCTGAAAATAGCATATTGCTTAGTTCTACTTCTTTAGACATACAAATTCACGATCCGACCATTTCATCATGATCTAAACACTTAAAAACGTCAACCAGATTTCAAATATTCTACACCGTTAAACTAACCAACTCACTATTTCGTTCATCCATTTTGCACCAACTTGATGGAAATGCAAAAAGTATTCAAAATACATGATTTTTGATTTTTAGTTATTTGAAATAATGTAGATCAATTTCAACGGAGTGGATCTTGAATTCGGATGTCGTAGGGTTGTATTTGAGTGAGAAGGATTCAGCCTCGAATCCTTTAGGAATGACGCAAGTCTATATATATATATATATATATATATATATATATATATATATATATATATATATATATTGTGACTTTCTCAAGAGTATCATTTGTAATGGTATTTTGCCAATCTATGAATAATTTTCCTGATTCTTTTGTCTTATGCCTACACTTGTAGGCTCAACCTTGAGTTGTTAGATGCATTGTAATTACTCAATATGTTTTCTAAATTTTTATTTCTACACCTGGAGAATTTGAACTTTGACAGATTTATACAAGGAACTCCGGTAATGTGAAATGGTTCCTTAAGGGAAATATCTACTATTAAATAGGATATGCTTTGGGGTTAGGCATTTTCCACAAGAAAATTATCTATTACTGGTCAATAAGGGATATCTACTATTAAATAGGATATACTTTGCGGCCCGTTGACCGACTGGTTTTCTTCCATAATAAAAATCTGGTCGTGCATGTCACATGCCCATAATCTAGTGATTGTATAGCTGTCATTGCACCCTCGTTTGGGATGAAACGGTCTATTCTTCCCTTATGCAGGAATGTGTTCGGGCCATCTCTTTCTGAGTCTTCAAAATAGTCTGTCCCCTCTTCATATAAAGATGCTAATTTCTGCCCGTTGTGCTGTCTCACATCATAGTCGTGTGGCATAAATTGCTTGCTGCCATGTGAGTTATTTTAAAGGTTTATCTGTATCCAAACCCTTCCTATGCCATCCCTCATTATAATTTTCACCCATGTTTGATTTTTGCTGGGGTCTTCATGTCTTTATGACATTCCTTTTCCTAGATTTTTGTGGTTGGCTACTATAAACTTTTCTTATTGTATTTATGATCCTTATAACTAGGTAATTATGGTCATCTTGAAGACGCAGTTCTTTCCTTGGTGTCAGGCTTTAATTCCATTTTATCTGCATCTATTTGTGACTATGGGCCTGTTTGGTTAAGGGTGGAAGTGAAGAAGTGAGGAAGTAGTAATAGTTCCCTTTGAAACTTGGGAATTTGTTAGTAAGTATTTCGGTGTTTGGATGTTATTAGGAAGTGTGGTTTGGAAAATGTTATGTCTTTTCCGGTGTTTGGATGGTAATGTGGAAATAGAAGTGGAAAAGTTGACCACAAAGTTGACCGCAAAATAATATTAAAATAAAAATTAATTAAGAAAAATAAAAAATGGACTGTAATTAGAATGTGAGATTTATATGATCAAAAAATTAATTGTTTTGTGCTATAATTTATTACAAATGAGATTTACATGACCACAAAATTAATTGTAGCAATCTGGAAGTATGGAAATAGTTGTGTAAAAGAGAAAAGAGAAAAGAAAAAGGGTGTTCTGATTTTCCTTTTCCGGTGTTTGGATAGATAGAGAAGTGAGCAATTATACTTCCTCATTTCCTTACTTCCGCCCACTTCCTTGCAACCAAACGCCCCCTATAATTGTATTATGTTGTTTACTTTTGTAGGAAACGTGTTAAACTAGGGTCCCTGGGCCTCTATGGTTCCTTTGAGAATTGGAGCGAATCACAATTCGCCATAGCAAATATATCCCCTATAGATTCTTCAGTCTTGGAGAATTCTGGAGTTTTGCTCAATGGTTGCACGATCTCAAATTTCAAACATGACGAGGTTATTTTGTCTAATGGACACCCGGCCATCTAGGATTCATGGGAAGGCCAACATTTGTGAAAGTTTTCTTAGCTAGGAACTAATCTACATGCGTGGTCATATAATGCAGTCTCAAAAAAAGTTATTAATTAGTTTAAAGACCAAAATAGAAAAAAAAAATAACAAAATAATAATCTTTCAATGTGGCTCAAATAAATGTTCATTAGTGTAAGAATCCAAGTGCAAATGATAAAATTTTAGAATAAGATGTATAAATGTGTTTCCCCACTAAGGAAGTACATGAATGTA
Organism: Agave tequilana; assembly: GCA_038442645.1. NCBI lineage: Eukaryota > Viridiplantae > Streptophyta > Magnoliopsida > Asparagales > Asparagaceae > Agave > Agave tequilana. The sequence goes on from JAVJIF010019746.1 coordinate 139,711, forward strand.
TTAGGTATGGAATCTTAAAGTCCCAAAAGATTAGTGTGTCAAAGTTTGGAAAGGTGAATGATGGAAAGGGTTGAAGGAATTTAACAACAGAGGGCTATACGATGAAATTTATCTTAAATTCAATATAAGTTGTTCATGCTTTACTTTTTATGATAATCACGTTAAGCTGTTATCCGGATTCAACTTGGGTTGTATTTAGGTCCAGCCTATCCATATATAGATTAGTCCACATCCATATTTTCTTAAAAAAGTTCTTAATAAAAGGCTGTGGCCAAGACTGGGGACTAGGACTTTGAAGTTTCAGTGAGCTAGGTCTCAAGGTCATGTCTGAAGATCCAAATTAAATAATCCCGTGATTTGGCTGGTGGTTACTTTTTCCATTGGTGATTGGGTTTTTTTTTTTGGGTGGTTTTTGTTTTTTTTTTTTTGTTTTGGGGGGGGGGGGGGGGGGGGGGGGATGATTTACATTGACTCTACCTGACTCGATACTAAAACTGAAATAGATACTTGTTAATTTAGATTAATTTCTTTCCCCTTTTCCTTTTTTTTTCCTTTGTGAGAATACTCAGATCCATCACAAATTAGCTAATGAAAAGTCTTAGATGATGATGACATCACACACCTTTGTATTTATAAATATTATAATTCGTACTATGTTATCATTCAACCATTGTTGTCGAGATTTACATTTGAAAGACATTTTCTTGTTATTTGACTTGTAGCCTGGAAAGTTAGTTAGATTTGTCTTTGACCATGTGACTTTCTTCACTTTTCCATGTTCAGGCTATATCTTTTATGAAACAACTAAAATCCTTTATCTTCACTTTAGGGAAAAGGGAAATTTTGTTTAATTTGTAACCTGCAACAGAAAATAGAAATGTGAATCTTCTACCATCTGGTTGTGTTAATAAGTCGGGAGAACTGAAACAAACTGTTCCTTCTCTTTTGATGATGATAGAGATGGTAACAATTATGACCACTTGATGCAATCATGACTGTTTTAGCTTTGATGATTGCGATGGTGATGCTGCTGGTGCTAGTGTCAATGTTAGTGGCGAAATGGTGGTGTCACTGTTCTAATGGCTGTGGTGAAAGTGGTTGCAGTTGCAATGGCAAAAATACTAGTATTTTCTGTTTCTCATGCTGATGGACTTTTTGCTTGTTTTGTTTTTCATTTTTATTTGGTCTTTTTGGATATGCTGAAGTTCTTTTTGTTCTACAAGCAAGGTTAAACCCTTCAGCCACTGAGGTACTTGTTGGAGTCAGATATTGGTGTGGTTCGCTATAAATAAACGCTCTAAAGCTTTTGTTTTGCCCTTCTCAACCCATCACACACTTAGAAAGATATCCATCAAATCAATTTGAATGATTCCAGAAGAAGAAGAATAATAAGGGGGAAAAAAACAATCGTTGAAGTTGTGCAAATACCAAAATCATCTTTCTGTCATGGTATGTTAATTCATTTTTGTCAATGATTCACCTCTAAAGAACAAAGAATGCAATTGACATATCCAGACATTTCTTTCTGCTTCATTAAGTTGATCCTCTATTTTAAATGTTTGAATTCTAAAAAATCTCCAGCAGAGCAGCTACACCGAAGTCCAAATATCCTCACTTTTCCATCTTGTCATCTTTCAGACGGAGATGATAGGGAAGTGTCACCCAGTAACAATGGGAAGGACAACAATACAATGGGAACCAATGATGACCAGATTAACCACAGTATAAATAAGTTAAAACGTGCTGCAGTGACTGTACTGTCAGCTGCTACAGTGAAGGCGAAGCTTCTTGCTAATCAAGAAGAGGACCAAATCCGGCAACTCATCTCATTTATTATTGAGAAGCAGGTATTGCAAGAAATCTTGATTCTGGCTTTGTTTCAGTAATACCTGATTTTTATTTCTATAAATTTAAGTGTAAGCATTACTGAAAAACTGGTGCTTGATCCCGTCATCAAAATACATGTCTATTCTTTACCGCTTAACTTTTGTGTTGTTCTCTGGGCAGCTGCATAAGTTGGAGGCCAAGTTGGCACTGTTCACCGATATTGAAAGTGTAATCATGAGGATGAGGGAGCAAACAGAGAGAGCAAGACATAGACTATGCATGAGCGTGCACAAATAATTGCAGCTCGATTAGGTTTACTGCACCTGCAAGAGGAAACCCACTGCCGCTACCTACTAACAAATTTGCCCCGGGTTATGGAACTGCAGGCTCAAACCCAGCATCCATTGCATCTCAAAAAGCACAACCTACGAGAAGACCGTGATGCTTTTACATCTCAATTTCCTTGTGTCTCATGAATGTTCATTCAATTTGTTTGGCGCATCAGAAGCAAATTGATGTGTGTTTCTAATCTTGCTTATCCTAATGTGCCATATTTCTCCATTGTATAGAGTATGTTGCTCTTCTATCATTTTGTTACACTGCTTTAATTTAACTTAGATATTTGACCTTCTACTGTTGACATTTCTCTCCTGTGACAAACTGAAAGTTTCAGGTTTTGGTGGCTTCTCTGTGTAAAGAGACTGATGCTTAGGCTCGATCGTGGTGCTCTCTTGAAGAGTTCGATTCTCCGTGATATTTTGGAGGAGGTTAAAGTTTCTTTGGTTGTGGTGATCCTACACCATCCTCAAATTCTTGTATACAAGGACCAACTCTCCTTTGCATACTTACAAGAAAAATGTAATGTGCAGTTCCATCTATTGTACTTCCATGAAAGCATTGGAATTTCCTGGAGGGTTATTGATGAATCTCAGTTAAATTCATGTTACAAAGAAATATGTGTATTATTGTATATTGATTGTCAGCTGGGCTCTCGAAACAACTTATTCTTGCCTTCATTGCATTTATTAGGGCAACAATCTGTTCTACAAAAAATGTTACCCTTCCTCTTTGTTATCAATTATTAACTCAATTATGCATTCTTCTTCACCTTATATTTTGGCTCGTTGGCTTTTGCTTTTATGCTAAGCAGAAAATGTGGACCACATAACAGTTGAGGAACGGTTTCAACGAGCTGGTACGTTCGTGGTCTTGGACTACATTACTGCAATTAACTACATTACTGCAATTACTTGTAAAACATATTGTTACAGTTATTGAGAAACTATTCTTCAAGTGGTGCAGAGCAATGACAAGATGGTGCAGACGAGCGTGGCAATATTCAAGTTGTTTCTGATTGCATTGAAAGTTTTACTTGCCTGCGGTTTTTCCCCATCTTGGCTTACCATTTTCAAATTTCGACGACTATGTTATGAGGTTAAACTTGTTTATCGCATTACTAATAGTGCTTCTCAGCTTTTCAGCTGATGGATGGGATTCCGTTTCTCTGTTAATTTCTTTTCGATCAATGCAGTTCGTATTTTTTTCATGCACAATCCATTCCTTTGTCTTAGCTGCTTCAGTTGTTACTCATCATATTCAAGGTAGAAACAGCAAATTACCCTTCAACTATCATATGAGTGTAGCTGTTCTCTATTACTAACACAAGTTTCTACGGTTTCTCTCTTTTAGCTGAGCTGCTGAACTAAGAAGATATAGTTGATTTGCTGCTTTTGGACTCTCATCTCCTGTACGCTATCAAGAAACGCCAAGTTTGAGAGAAGAGGGTGCAGTAGAAATGAATCACTCTAATCAAAGTTGTCAAGTGAGATTGCTAACCATGTTTAATTCTCTCTTGTTCTCTCTATTTTTCTTTGTTTTGGTTAAATTCCAAAGCTAGCAGTTTAAAAATAGCCAGGTGGTAGCGCGGGAGAAAGCCAACGGTCTACCAAAAATGGCCAACACCAAATTTAGTCATGAATGCAAAGAGAGAAAAATTGGTGGAGGACAAAAAACCAACATCCTCTCTCTCCTGTTGCTCTCTGTCCTCTGAAAAACTAGCAACAACAAGAGAAATCGCGGAGAATGGGGAAGTGTTTGATTGGACGAGGACGAAAGTAAGCGTCTCCTCCTACATTTCTTCCCTCTCTCCTCTCTCTAACAACCCTTTTCATTCCTCTGCCCACCCCCACCCCCCCCCAAAAAAAAAAAAGAGGAAAGAAGAGGAAAAGGTTCTCTCTCTCTCTTCATCTATTGCCTTCTTCACTGTTCTTGTTGATTCGGCTAACACATTCACAAATCTTGATGGTGTTCACAAATCTTCCCTTCTAGAAGATCCAAATGTATGCATTTGTTCTCGTTCTGATTCTGTTCATGGATTTTTTTTTTTGGCCCCCTTGTGTAGGAATCCTTGATCAGAGAGCAGCTTTGTACCGGCTGGCGGTAGCAGGGAGGTTGAAGTCATCAGGGCCGTAATTTCATCTCTGAAGAATGGCTTCTCCTTCCCCACCTGCCACCAAGGCTTCTCCTCCGCTGTCGCCACCGCCGCCGTCCGATGGCGGCAACACCACATCTCCCCCACCTCCGAGCGATAAGTCGCCGAGCCCTCCCCCTCCGTCGCCGCCAGCCCAATCACCACCTCAGTCGCCGCCAGCCCAATCACCACCCCAATCACCACCTCAGTCGCCGCCAGCCCAATCACCACCCAGTCGCCGCCAGCCCAATCACCACCCCAATCACCACCTCAGTCGCCGCCAGCCCAATCACCACCTCAGTCTCCCCCTGAATCACCACCAAAGTCACCCCCTTCATCACCACCACCACCACCTCCGTCGTCAACACCACCACCGTCGTCAACACCTCCACCGTCACCCCTTCACCCCCACCGTCGCCACCACCACCACCTCCGTCTCCAACAGGCTCACCGCCACCACCTCCGAAAATGGTGATTCTGCATCCCCGTCACCTCCGAACAGTACGCCTCAGGCACCGCCAAAGTCGGGCTCACAGGATAATAATGACAATAGCTCGAGCAGTTCCGGCGCATTGCCATCTCCACCACGGTCATCACCGAAACACGGGAAATCATCTTCTTCGGGTGACAACAACCACCACGACGGACCGCCCGCGAAAAGGGATGATCAGAGCAGTGGTGGTAGTAATAATGCCATTATCATCGGGGTCGTTGCGGGACTAGCGCTGTTCATCCTTTTGATCTCGGTCTCTGCATTGGTTTCCTACTGCAGGAGGAGGAAGAATAGGAAGGCTGGGGACAGAGGTACGAATATTTCATGAATAGGGTCGTTAAATGCTGAGGAAACTGAATTGTGTATATTATTAGCGAGAATAATGCTCTAATATATAGTCATTATAATTACATGACAAGAATAACTCTTACTTATAATTAGTATTACATAATTTTAATTCTAATGCTACTCTGTTACAACAGGTTAAATATGATTGAACCATGTGCCATTATCTTGTGATGCATCTTAACATTTGAAGCTATAATTGTAAAATGCTAACATTGACAGATTACTACAACAACAATGGCTCTACTCCTCCAAAATGGCAGGGGCAGGGAGTGAATCACAACATTAAGATCCCCCCGCCACCGGGCATGGGGGGCCCGCCTGGTGGTGGATGGCAGCACGGACCTCCGGCTCCGATGAGCAGCGACATGAGCTCGCCAAGCTATTCCGGGCCCCACGGTCCAGCATTACCACCACCGTCACCCACCCTCTCGCTGGGGTTCAACAAGAGCACGTTCACCTATGAAGAGCTGGCAGCCGCCACCGGTGGCTTCTCTCAGTCCAACATGATCGGTCAGGGTGGGTTCGGATACGTCTTCAGGGGCGTTCTCCCCAACGGGAAGGACGTGGCGGTGAAGCAGCTCAAGAGCGGGAGCGGGCAAGGGGAGAGGAGTTCAAGCAGAGGTTGAGATCATCAGCAGAGTCCACCATCGCCATCTTGTTTCTCTTGTTGGGTACTGTATCACAGGGTCTCAGCGTCTTCTCGTCTATGAGTTTGTTCCTAACAAGACTCTCGAATACCACCTCCACGGTTAGTTTCTTAACTCTGGTTCTATAATTTTTTTTTGAAAATTTATAGGCATTGGAATTGAATTCAGTATGAAAACTATTTCGTGCAGGAAAAGGTCTTCCAACAATGGATTGGCCTACAAGAATGAAGATTGCAATTGGGTCCGCAAAAGGCCTTGCATACTTGCACGAGGACTGTGAGTAGTTCAAATTCTCTCTTTTACCTTCTAGTTGTTCCCCAATTTTCTTTTCTTGATCCTATAAGCTAATGGCTAAAACTTTTCTCATACTAACTTGTTTCTCTTTTTTCCCTCTACTAACCGTGAAGGTCATCCTCGGATCATCCATCGCGACATCAAAACTGCGAATATCTTACTTGATTACAAGTTTGAAGCTATGGTAAATTGAAATCAGAGCACCAACATTGTATGTTTGAATCCTTCTCTGGCCAGTAGAAAGTATTGCTTATGCATATGATGATACTTGATCAGGTTGCGGACTTTGGATTGGCCAAGTTATCTTCAGACACCAACACACATGTTTCAACGCGTGTCATGGGAACTTTTGGGTGACCTAATGATGAGCCTCGTACAAAATTCAGGTCCAAAAACCTCATTCTGAAGCAACTAACTCTCTGTTATGCCTGTAGGTATTTGGCTCCCGAGTATGCATCAAGCGGTAAGCTTACAGAAAAGTCTGATGTCTTCTCATACGGCGTTATGCTTCTAGAGCTTATATCAGGACGCCGACCTGTTGACCACACTAACAGGATGGAGGATAGTTTGGTTGATTGGGTTAGTTATTTTGTTGTTGTTGTTGGTTTAATCTGCTCAATGTGATGTTTTTGTTTGAGGATGTTTATGTAAACCCAGTCTAAGGATTGTTGGATTTTGAACAGGCAAGGCCTATCTTAGGACAGATGGTGTCTGAGGAGAACTATGGAGAGGTGGCAGATCCGAATCTGGAGGGAAACTACAATCCACCTGAGATGGCGCGCATGATGGCTTGCGCTGCTGCGTGCGTTCGCCATTCTGCAAGGAAACGCCCGAAAATGAGCCAGGTACGAAGCCCGTACTCGCTTGTTTTAATAGAAAAATCCCCGACTTTTCATTAATAAGTGTTTAACGAAACATTATAAAATATACAATGAACTGTTTGTCCTGGGCAGGTTGTGCGTGCACTGGAAGGGGACATGATATCGTTTGACGACCTGAATGAGGGGGTGAAGCCTGGACAGAGCTCAGTGTTCGGCTCGTCTGGCTCCGAGTCGACCTTTGAGTCGACCACCTATTCTTCGAAGATGAGGGAGTTCCAGAGAGTCGCGCTGGCCAGTGGTGAGTACACCGGAGTAGACAGCGGCGTCACCAGCGAGTACGGGCTCAACCCTTCTGAATCAAGCAGCTCCTCCGGAGAGACGCAGTTTGGTGCAGGGCGCAAGCCTCGCCAAGAAGTCTAAAGGAAAAAAGAGAAGAAGATACAGATTTGTGGTTCTTCTTACGTGAGAACAGCAAGTGATAATTTGGATCCCAGTGATTTCAATCGTGTTTTGGAGGAGCAGGATTGATAAACTGATGATTTTTTTTACTTTACTTTATATGGATGTTAATGAGTTTGTTTTGATTACCTGTATATGGAGTCAGGTATGTGTTCCACTAGTTTTTTTCTGCTCTTTTCTTGGATCAATCTTTTGTTTTGACTGTTGATTGAGAAATAAATCATTCATCCCCAGGGTAGAAAATTATGACTTTGTATAATGTTTTTACTAGTGAGACATATCTCGCTAACAGAAAAAAAAATTAAAAAAAAAAAATCAATATTTCTCAAATTTGATGGTGAATAAATATAGTGGTATGTGAACTCTCTTCAAGCATCTGAAATCGCCCTAAGTAATTTTAGAGTTGTATGAGATGAATGAGGTCATACTATTAATTTATTCCAAAATTACTAAAAATTTGCCAAATAATTATTTATGAACAAACATATTTCGTATGTCATGGACTCCACGACTCATTCTCCGTCTTTATGAGTGAAATAAACTCACTGGCAAAGTAATTCACTCTCCATTTCGATTATGATCAAATATATGTTCGGAGTCGAGTAATAGTAAAATGTGAAAATTATCGCAAAAGTTACTGAAAGTTCGGTATTTTCTTTGCATATTTGCACCTGAAATCTACTCTACTCTCATAAAATTAGGAATTTTCAGTAGTGAATATGTGAAAAAGAAAAACCAAAAAATTTATATTCAAGAGGAGAGGGAAAATCATGCATACGTGCTCAAATTTGATGCTTTCCAATTCTCACAGTCAGTCTATGGTTCTAAACTCCCCCCCCCCCCCCACCAAAAAAAAAAAAAAAAAAACCCGTCGCCTTCCCCCTTTTTCGTGCAGATGAAGAAGAAAGAGGAAGAAGGGGGATCGTGTTGCTGGCCTGATGGGTTTCTTATGTTGCGAAATGATATGCTCTGATATCAATTGTTGGCACTCACAGGATCGACGTTAGCGAAACTTAGTAATATGAACGATACTTGTAAAAGGAAAACTTGATGTAAAACAAACTAACAATATTTAGATAAAAGAGTAATAAAGAAAGAATACAAGGATTTAACGTGGTTCGGTCAAATTTGACCTACGTCCAGAGAGAGAACTTGAAAGAGGTTTATTAATAGACTTGGCATAAAGAGATCTAACATTCCTCTTGATGCAATAAGAGTATTCACCTTCTACTGATTTAATCCTAAATTACAAGAGTATTACCTTCTATCTATGCACGTTAACTGCTCTCTCTTTCTTGGCTTGCTTTGGTCTTCTTTACTGAGATTCTCTGTTGTAGAAATTCCTTGAGACTTGTTTGGTTGAGGCAATTATAATGCTGGGTTACAACATTTATTTATAGGATTTATAATATAACTCCTATTGAACTATGAGATGATCTTGACTTTTGGATGGTTGAAGAATCTTGATCAATCATTTAGGAATTGATCTCCTTGATCTAGAAGGATTCTAAATTTTTTAATTTAATAACAAACCTTCATTGAATAGAATTTAAATGCTATTCATACTCCTTCTGAAAACAAACTTGCAATCTCCTAAAAAAGAAACTGCTTCATCTTAATTTACTTATTCTGCTTCAAGTCATATCTTTCCCACTCAATTGGATTTTCTTAAAAAACCTCACCTCTTCTTGAAAAATAAGACAAAATTCTAACATTTTATACACGGTGGTTCATGAGCTGGGGATTGGTGGGCAGATTGACAGGGCAGGAAGGTGTTTGATGAAATGATTGGCGAGGGGGTGTCCTGTCTGTGGCCACCTACAATGCATTGATTCAGGATAAGCTCAGTGGGTTTCTGGTTATTCAAAAGTCATTTCTTTATTTATATAAAAACAATTTATGATCAACTGAAGAATTTTTTGGATTACCAAGTCAATAGTGCTCTAATTCATTGTATGATCAGTTAGAAACCTTTAGGGGATTCATTGATGTTATGTGTGAAAGTCAATTTATGACATGCCTGAACTTTTTGAGTATATTTCTTTTGTCTTGTTTGATCTTGGCAAATTGTGAAAAGTTCTTATGCTAGTTGTAACAATTTACTTTTTCTGTCTAGTATTTGGAAGTATTAAGGTTTTTTGTTCCAAGTCTTTCCAAACTTCTGATCGGCTTCTCATATGTTCATGTGCTTGGATTCTACAACCTTGAACCTGATTCTTTCAAATGCTGGAGGTTAAAAAAAAAAACTTGTGCCTCTGGATTCAGGTAATTTGCAAGAAGGGTTGTGTAGAAAACGCAATCTTGGTGTTGATTGAAATGGTGAGAAAGGGCTCAACCATGCAGGAGAAATGTTTGCGAGGAAGAGGTCGGAGGACATGGTGGTCACCGGAAGGATGTTGGTGGAGACGGTGGAGAGAAGGCGTCTTCCCGGAGATTTATGGTTCATCGTGTCTTGAACGGTCTGTTGTTGACAGAAAACCAGAGTTTTGCCAAGGAGCTGTTGAGATTGCAGGATAGGTTTGGATAAATTCTAGCTTTCTCCCAATTTTGTGTTCAAAGGCAATTGTCTTCTTCCTCACATTTAGCACATAATTTCACTCACATACAAAACATAAATAAGAACAGAAATGAATAGTAGTGATCAATGATAAGATACAACTTTTGTCAGTGTACAAAGCAACTTCAGTTTCTCTAGGACCAACTAATCGAGAGAGAC